>JAOEHT020047472.1:0-14030 GCA_025448195.2 Parazoanthus atlanticus | reverse complement strand
TGTCTAACTATATCTACCTACCTGCATGTCTAACTATATCTAATAAAGAACTATCTGCCTCTCTGACTATCTAACTTTACACTAATCCGGATAGCTTTCGTGCCGTTGTAAAGACCATGGCGGATAGGCCTTCTGTTTACCCTTGGAACGATATTTTCGAACGTGAAACGCAACGCTTTCGAAAGTGATATGTCAAGCCAGTGTCGGACAGATTTTTGTGCCGCGCAAAACTGTTCCTGCTTACACCGACTATAACGTTGTGTAACGGAACGATGTGTGTCGGCACAAAATCCTATCCGTTAAAGTGTAAACGAAGCCTGAGTGGCAATAAAAGTTTCAAAATATGAGAAAAAAACCCTCTAAAATACGTATTGTCATGCATTGTGAGGCTTCGTTTACACTATACCGGATAGCTTTCGTGTCGTTACAAGTAAAAACCATAACGGATAGGCCTTCTGTTTATACTTGGAACGATTTTTACGGTACACTTTTCGTGTCGTTTCGGAAGTGAGTCGCAACGCTTTCGAAAGTGATATGTCACAGATTGGTCCCTTTTCTCGCCGGAGAGCCTGTTAACAGGCTACTCAGCAGTGAAACAGGCACTAAATACAGATTTGTCTTCTACACAACATTGGCAAACAGATTAGAAATTGTAAAGTGTCAGGCACTCCTTCAGTGTTACCCTGGGCTTCAACGATCATGCTAGTACGAAAGAAAGATTGGACTGTGCGTTTCTGTGTTGACTATAGACAACTCAATTCTATTACTCTCAAAGACTGTTACCCCCTTCCCCTGATTTCAGAAGCTTTTGATCCCTCGAAGTCAATTCTTGGCAATTGACTGCAACAAAGATTTTCAGATTACCATAAAATGATGGTTCTGTTGTCATTTGACGGTAATCAGGACTGCCATTAGTTTCTAGTGCGGAGTTTTAGGGAGTCTCTGGGCTCCTTTACAGCCATTTGTAGAGGGTTCCCCTATGTTCGTTGACCTGAGAAAATTGTAGTGCGCGATTCCTTGGGACACTTGAGAAGATCCGAATTCCTTCTTTGATTCTAAAAATTTGAAAGTACTAAAAAGTTGGTTTGGTGACCGTAAAACATTCTTAAATCACAGTACAGCATCGATGAAACAAACAAGAAACCAGGAAATTCATCCACAAATTAGCTTTCTTTGCTCAGAGACATTACAAGTTCAGAATCATTTGACGAGCCCACCAAATTAGTTATCTTTTCAATTGAAGGATTAAGTCAAGCATACTTCAAACCCTGTTTATCAGGGTGACATGTGCTCGTCAAGCAATGCTTCCCATGTTGGTGCAACAGCCTGAAACTTTTACGAGCAGACAGATGGAACATGAAGAACTTTTTCATAATTCTAAGTCTGCACACCACTCAAAAGCCAACACTGGACATTCATTTGAATGGAACTTCTTAGTCTGTTCATGGAGCCAAAGAAGAAATTTGGAAGACTTTTATTGTAAAATATTAAATCATCTCTGAATAAACAAGTTCATTCATTCCATCTACTAGTGTTCCCAAAGGGTACTACCTAATTAATCTTTTGTTTCACTCGGTACATATTTCCAATTTTGCCAAGTGCATATCATACGTGAAGATGACTGAGTGGATCAAATAATTTGTTTTGAATCACAAACGTTTTTATTGTTTTATATTTAAACATTCTACGGAGAACTCAACTTTAAAAGAGGAAGATAATATAATTATCGATTTTCTGTTGCCTTTATATTTGCTTTATTTTAAATAGTAATTAAATGATTATAATTGTAAAAGTAAGTAAAGATAAAAGTAAAAATTAAGCGCTGTACTTATTTGCCAGATTTGTGTATAAAATGGTAATAAATTGTTATTTTAAAACTTCAAGTTTGTAAATACAAACGTTTTCAACCATTGGGTCATCATCAGGTTTATCAAAGCATTGCCTTTTCAGCACAAAATGAAGGACCACTTACAATATTTTACTTTGCAAAATAATATTCATTAACTGTATTGTAAAGTTCCAAAAATCATCCATGCCCCCTCCAACGAGCGTGGGTTTTTTGGTTAGCTACTCTCCCCATGATGGAAATTCTTATTAAGGTCGTCAAGGCCCTTATTTCTTTCAAAAAAGTATGGCTTCCGAGACTTCTGAGATGCCCCTCAGAAAACCTAGCAAGCCTGTTTGGGGGTAGTGTGAACTTGTTTTGAAAGAAGACTGCTATTGTGGCATTGTAAGACGAAACTATTACTGAAAACTGCAGTCTTGAGATCAAACCATTGCAAAGTGTTCTTAACATAACATGTACATCAAATCAAACATTTGCAAATGCTGTCATTAAACTCCGTTCCAGACTGTGTGCTGTGTCAGCATCGTTAAGGATTACTTCAAACTAAAAAAGTACAACATCCAGGAGCTTGTTACCCAGCATTCAAAAACAGAACACAAAGAAGGAAATGAAAAGACGCCCAAAGATTCACAAGACGCCCCAGGTGACAATCAATTAGTCAGTGTTGTGGAATGTACACAAGCAGATGAGCTGACCTCGGCAATCTCCAAAGACAGTAAGAGTGATGATAGCAAGGTCAGCAGTTATCAAAACAATAGCACTTCAGATGATGTTGCTGTTGCTAGTAATGAGAGTTGATGTGTTTCAGCTGGAATTTTAAGTATAAAAGGCAATTAGGAGTTACATTTACCTTTAGTTGGTTGGTAAAAATAAAGTTGATATAATTTTGATTTTTAGGCTACTGTACATATTATTCATAAGGAAACTTCCGTGTAATGGCTTTACCGATTTCCACCGCTGTTCAGAGTATGGTTTTCAGCCTTTTGGTCTGGATAAGGGAATATAAATTACAGATTTAGTCTGTTAAACTTAATCTGGAACAGGGTAGTTTATAAATGTCGACTCTGTGATATGGCTGATATTCTTGAAGCCAGGCTACATAATGTAGTTTAGTTCATGGTATCAAAATTCAACCAAATTCTGGTCCGGTTCAGGCAACCAACTATTCTGGAGTAGCCCCCCTGGATTTCCACACTCCCTTTCAGGTTGAAGAAGGCAGTGGAGGGTATCTGTACCAATAGCTTTTTATCAGGTTCAGTATATCTATGTCCCATTTGAACCTCGAGGAAACTTTTCAACTCCATACAGAAAACAACTAAAGTTCCAAACTTCATTGTCGCATAAATTTTTTTAGCTCTATTCATTTGAAGCTACAATATTTCAAAACCTAGCACCGTTTTTCCCAATGCAGTCCTCCAGCAGAATAGCGATCAGTCCCTCAACAATAAAAATTTCATTTCGGTGCTGTCAACAACATTTAGTTGCAAGATTTGATGGCATTGTGTTGATGGGCTCAATCCAAGTGTCTGTTTTCATCATACTATCAGTGGTCACATGAAATTAATAAGTATTATGTATTATTTAATGCAGCAGTTTCCAACTGAACGTTGTTTAAATTGCAAATCCAATTTCTTTTATGTTGCAAATACCACCTTTTGCTAAGTAAATGCCCCAACTTAAATAAATTCGCCAACCCTCAAATTATGTACCACTTCCAGATTGCACAATACTTTTATCACGACCGTGAAAAATATTTATTTTCCTTGTTCAAACACCACTCTAACATGCAACTAATTACGACTTAAACTTTTCAAAAACATTTTAATCATCTCATCAGTGTTTTGTTGAAGTCATCTAAAGACCAGCATGCTGTTGTTGGTCAACACTCAGAAAAACTGGACAGTTTCACCGAGTTGACGATTTCTGGTAGTCACTCGACTACATGATTATCATTAATTACATTTCTCAAACCACTCAATGGAATACTTGATTTTCCTTTTGATGCAAAAGACATTGTGCATTTTTTAGATTCTTCAGTGAAGAATAGAATGGTAATCAACTAGTAAAGGCGTCAGAGGTTGCAAAATGTAATTTGAAAAGAAATGAAATACAACGGATATATATATTTATATATATATCACTTTGTTTGTGTATTTTGCACAAAGATGAATTGTTTCTGGTCTCAAGGTATGACACTGCCAATGAAACTCAAAATTAAATTAAAAGGACATTAACTAATACCTTACTGAAATACCGTACAGTAAGAGGTAAGTCAGTAATTATAATACTTAAAATGTGTGCAATTATACAACAATTATGTTGTATTATTGCAGTAACATCTTGGGAGGAGCCACCCATAATGTGAGTAGAACAGCTACTGAACTGAAATAAAAACTGGAAGTTCCACAAGGAAAAATGTAATCTTGAGATCTGACAGGAAGAATCTACTGCATTCTAAACATGGTTTAGGTAACACAATTATTCAAGTGAATTTGATTGTGTTTCTAAATTTGTTTTTGGGGCTTTTTACAGTTTTTAGCTTTTCTCTTTGTTAATTAATGAAAGTTTGAAGAACAATTTCAGTTACTAAATAACTAAAATTAATGTTTTTAAAACTTTCATTTTGATAAATTAATTAATGCGAACCTGGCCAGATCCCATAAAAAACAAATCTACCCATCGGTATTTTCAATTAGTACCTTAGTATAAATTCTATATACAAAATTAAGAAACAGGGGCTGTGCATACAAAATATTATGACGCCATGCTCTGATTGGCTAATGGATCGCAAAAATAGTGTTTATATCAGAGACTCAATCTAGTTTCTATCTTATAAAAGCAGTGCTTGGAAATTGTTTACTTAAAATATTGCTTCAGCTTAAAAACCAAAGTTCCAAGAGCTGTATGTAAAAACGTCCAAGTGCTGGGGGCGCAATCACGTAGTTTTACACATGCTTTCTTCATTCTAAGCAAATTCAAATAAGTCATTACAATAAAACACACCGATTTCTGGCCTAGTAAAAAAACAATTCTAATGACTTTTAACTTGTGGTGCCATCTTAATTTTTTTCTTGGTTTCCAAGAATTGTTAACTTTATAAAAATAATTTGTAGGATATCAGAGATTTAAAAGAAACACACCATCATCTTCTCGATAAACTTCTGTCCACATAATTATGTTTATGTTGGTAAAACTAAAATTATAATCACGTCTTGTGCCAAAATTGCATACATTTTTAGAACTACTACTGTTAATTAATACCTCGATTATGCAACGTAATTTACATGTATAGCACAACCGTCATCAATTTGAAAACTTTTCCTAAACTTCAGAATCTTAGCACTAATAACCCTCAACCTATTAACCTTTCCAAGAATAAACTAAAATTGCAACTTAGAACCACTCTTTAATGCATGCTGTGTATACACTGTACAGCTATTTCAAAAAATGTTGACATCTGCAAAGGGTACATGTAAAACCACACAAGAAAGGAATTATGGGAGACCTGTATTTTAACCAGTGTGCCATCCACTGACTTGAACTACAAACCGAATAAAACTGGTCAGCAAAGTACAATACCAAGTAATTTTGATAAAATAGACCAATACCAGCTCAGCAATTGGAAAAACTAGAGGTCCCATCATACTTTGCAAATTGGGTATTGTGCTTTTCACAAGTCAACCTAATTTGAAATAGCTATATCAGTATTACTTGGTCATCATAACACATTCGCACAAATATTTCGATAAAACCAATTTAACCAGTCACACAAACATTAATCTTTTGTGAGGTAAACAAGTGATGCTGTTAAAACAGGACTTCAGTTGATATCTTGTTTTTAAAATCTAAACCAAGTACATATTATTTAATATAATATATTATTTCTATTATCATTCCTTGATAGTTTATGATTTTCTGTTCTGTGGAATATGCAAATGGTAACTTTTACTTATGTCATTCTCTAGAATTTATTTAACACAGATAGCCCAGAAGTTCATTAGAAATTGCAACCTACTGATATTTGAATAAATTCACTTCTTTTTCAATGAACATATTAGGTCTACATGTATGAATTCCAAAAATACGGTGTAAGTTACATGTAAGTGTTTCAAATACATTTAAAATAGAATTCTCCATCATGATAAAATTATTTATCATGGGTTTGAAGATGAAGATGAAGATGCTCACGTAGAGCGAAAACGTTCGTTTTACCATAACTGTGTGTTTTATGCCTCATTTTAAATAATAAGTGTTTCATTATTTAACTGTTCAAAACACCAAAACAATGAATCCCACAGGGCACAGTCTGGGGCTTTATGTATTGTCTTCAAAGTGTTTGGCACAGTTGATGAAATATGCAGAATGAGTTTTTGAAATAGCTTCTAAATGAACTGATTATTATCATGCAAATAATCCACAACAGAATGTTATGGTAGACGATAGAAGAGCTGGGCTATCTGTGCCACATAAACCTGACCATGTGCCATCTATCATATTTAATGTCAGGTACTGTCTAACCCTGAGTAATTTAACCACAGTACATACATTTCTAAAAATATTAATAATTTATAATAATGTCAACATCAGGTTACAGTAAACCAATCCAACCTAATCTAGATGAAACTGCGTACATCTTAGTTGACGCAAGTCATTCTGGTCAACATTTGGACCCATTGGTGTTGCAGTTTGTCGACAAGTTTTCTTTGTTGGTATCCTGCAGCTCCCTCAGGTATTCATGTCTGAGTGCTGCTGCAGCTGTCACTCTCTGGTACGGGTTGAACCTCAGCATTTGCTGCAAGAGTAGAGCACGTATTAAAATCAGGGATTTATCTTTATCTAAAGAATTTAAGAATTATTAATCATATAAAAACAACCAACTCATATAATGTATTATATGGCAGATACTTCGCATGTTCTGATTGGTTCTTGAGTGGTTCTTTTTTAATGACTATGTACGCACAAACTGATAACCGGATGTGTTAACTAAAGAATTTCTGCTTGTAAGGTGTTAAAAAATGCCATAAATAATATTATAAAATGCTTATTAACCTCAAACGCTCTGTCTTTATGCAAAATATCATACTTTGGGCTTGATGCATTGACCTCACTATCGCTTGGTCAATCAGTTTGATATTTCCCAGACAGACCTCACTCTCAGGAAAAAAGAAGTTAATATTATGTGTGCATACTTTGAAGACCTGAATAATCGTATGTATATGATTATTATTTTTGAGAATAAAATCCGCTCTATACAGCTTAATTCAGGACTGTACGATTATTAATTTCAACATTGGCCACTCTATATGAACCTTATTCGGGCCTGTACGACTATTAAAATCTAGCCTTTCAAATAGCAGCCGTTTTGCATGAAAAATAAACTTGAAACTGCTTAAGAATCTGCTTGTGTTTATGTAAAATTGCAGCACAACAGAATGCCAACATTTTCCAGCAATCACCATTTTGTTTGCTTCCCTTGTTCCCAGAGCCCACATGGCTGTCAGCACGAGATCGAGACAAATGAATGAGTGTGTGTTGGTTCGTGGTCAGCAGGACTCGTTTTGCCCTCCGGCACCTCGTTGTCATCATGACAGACCCTTTCACTTTGAAATACGATAAATACAGCCTCGATCAAAAAGAAAAACTTGCAAAATTGTGTTTAAAATACAAATTTGAAGCAGATACTGCAAAAGAAATAGCTGACAATTCCACACTGTACTATTATTCCGACCTATACTATTATTTAATTTTTAAGATTTTTCCACTCTATACTATTATTTTGCCCTGTACTATTATTAATTTTGGAAGATTTTTCCACCCTGTACCATTATTCTGCTCTATACTATTATTCGGGTCTTCAGAGTATGTATACATTATATATCTATTTATGTATCTGTACATGTGTGTATATTATATACATGTGTATACTGGTATATATATTAATTATATGTGTGTGTGTATATATTGTATATATATATACACACATGTATATATAATTATATATATATGGCACTTTCATGCTACATGTAGCTACTTGAAGCACTCTACAATATTACAAAGTATTGGAAAAGACTTACAATTTTCAAATTCAAAGCCAAAAAATAATAACAAAGTTTTAAAAGTTAGAATTAAAAAGTTTAATTACAAAGTTAGTCTATTGGTAGTTAGTATATTTCTAAGAATAATAATTTAAAGAGGAACATAATGTCTATATATGGCAAAGGTTTGATCAATGTCTTTTCCATAGGTTTTTTATAATTGTAAATAATTGCAAACTGTGCATACATACATGTATAAGCTAAGACAGGCTTACATGTATTTAGTGAATCTTATCTCAAAAATACCAGTAATGTATAAAAAAAATTAAAGTGCAACTAACCCCTATTTCAATTTTTAACTTATGAAATATGTGGTACATTTGAGGGACTTCTGTGAAAAAAAAATTGAAATTATTTTAATTGTCTATTTTATGGCCTGTTTTGATCTAGCCTTGCCCTTAAGATGAGTGTTTTTGCAAACCTGAAGTAACTGGATTCCTTCTGGACACATCTCACGGACAATTTGTTCCAGAGGCCAGGGACCACATCTTGAGAAGGATTCCCATGCCAGTGATACATAGGGAGGCCATTCCGATTCCAGCGGAGAGCCAATCACACTACGTGAAGTAGATTGGCAATGTTAGGTGATGATTTTATGGGCCAAAACAAACTTTTAAACAAAGTTACATATGTTTTTTAAACAAACTTTCCAAATCAAGTAATGAAATGGCATTCCCAATTAACAATATCAATTAAAGTGTTATAATTATAAGAACAAGGACGATTTTTCACAAAATATAATGCGATTGCTTGGCAAATTGCCCATTCTCATGCTCAATCACACAATAAATTTTACCTTAACACATCTTCATATTCAATCATGAATGCGAGAATAAATTACAGCTGAAAACGCTCTTCTTCATTAAGGTGGTTTGAAACAGTTGTCCATTATATATTGCCACTGAACTAATATGGCTTACTCATTTGTAGTGAAAGATTGCTGCTACTCGTTGATAGCCGGTGTTACAATAACTTTATAAGCTTATCAACCCTTGTACTCCACCAACATTTTGGTTGCCATGGCAACTTGACAGAGCCTCATATACACCTTATTTTCAGCATTCAACTGCATTTTACCCAAGAATTACAATGGAGTCAGTGAACTTCCTTTCTTATTGCATCAAGCTGAGCACATAAAAGAAATTTTAAAAAATTATGTCAAGAGGTTTTGGCACTACTTCCATATTCTGAAATATTAAGGTGGTGCCAAAACCTGTTATGTAATTTTTTAAAACTTTCTTTAAGAATGTACCTTAATATTCAAACAATTTTGATGCAATAGAAAAGGAGGTTCACTGACTAGTTTTTGTGTAAAATGCAATTTAATACCAAAAATAGGTTGTATTTTATCCCTGTCAAGTTCCCATGGAAACAAAATTTCTGGTAGGAGTACAAGGGTTGACAGGCTGAAAAGGTTGTTGTAACACCAGCTAACACGAACTGGCATGAATCCTGTATGAATGATGTATGAGAAGCCTTTTGTAAAGTTCAGTGGCACAGCAAAATGGAAAACAGGAGAGAGCCACTTCAAAAACTTCTCCAGTAAAACCAGTCTATAAACTAACTTAACATCCCACATTTCAGGCCAATAGAACTTGATACTGAACTGTACCCTGCTCAAATACCAGCATTTATCACTATTTTGATAGTACATTGTAATGCTCAGTGTGGCATGAAAATGTATTTAGTATGATTTTAACTTAGAGACTCGGGGATTGGAAAAGGAATTATTCTTGACCTGCATTCTGCAGTGTAGAAGATCTTTACCTAAAAATCTTATGAAGCTGATCCACATCACATTTGCCTTCAAACAGAGGTCTTCTGTTGTACATCTCTGCTATTATACAGCCAACACTCCACATATCGACTGGTGTCGCATATTTAGACTGTAGTAAAACTTCTGGAGATCTGTACCACAAAGTCACAACCTAACAAAAATATAAATCACTGTAAATATGGTATACTAGATGCTTGGCACACAGAGCAGCTTTGAAAGTGGAGGGACTGTGATAAGTGTCTTAGGAGGCAAGCTATTTTGAGGGGGCTGGAGGACAGACTTCTCCAGGAAATCAATTATTGTCAAATGTAGGAAATGCATCTAAGACTACAAAATACGTTTTCATTCTGAGACAAGGATTTGTGGGCAATGTTCAACTTTTGTTTATAAAATAGCACTGAAGGTGAGAATTACCGAGGGGTTTCGGGGGCATGCCAGACCCAGGACATTTTGAACGATTACGTTGTAGTTTCTCATCAATGCAATTTTTTGGATATTTGGTGACTTCATTTTCATTTCAACTGTTTAATTATTACTCGCTCTTTTTCTTCCACTTAAATTACATGATTGTATGTGTAACACAGCTGGCATGGTATACACCTGGGGCGGATCCAGGATTTTATTGAGGGTGGTTCGGAATGAACTTAGGGGGGTTTGATTATTATATTTTTCAACAAATTTATTACTACTTTCGTCTAAATCTACGTGTTTTATACATTTTTTCTTGGGTTTAAGGGGCTCGATCAAACCATGTCAACCACCCCTGGATCCGCTACAGTACACAACAGTGGGATTGATACACAGCTGAAGCAACTTGTACTTAGAAAATATGGTGTCATGAAAATTAATATATTCTGTATTATGATACTGTATTTCCTGCTCTGCATGGCCCAATACTCATAAGAAACAAAAATGTTTCACAATTCAAATCAACACACTAAGGTATATTGAAATAATCTATATACCGTAAATGACACTAAATTGCCTCAAAACAACTGATTTTGAAAGATTCACAGTATTGTCTAAATGGGAGAGTGAGATGTTGCCATCTTAAATGAACCCAACTGTTTTCAGCATTCACCACAAGGTGCATAGTGATTTTGGACAGTGAGTAGTGTCAGAGCCAATCGTATTCTTTTGCAATATATAGATACCTCGTGTTGATTTATAGTATTACATTGAAATACAATATAATAAAATAGACTGTATAGTGTTCCAGATGATACATGACATATATTTTGATATGGTATTACTCTTCACTGTGACAAAAACTATAAGAATTCTTAAATAATTATGTTTAATACTAGAAATCATTAACTAACCACAGAGGTTAGTGCCATTGTAGAACTGTAGACTCTTGCAAGGCCAAAATCTGCAATTTTAATGTGTCCATCGTTTGATACAAGGATGTTCTGAGGTTTCAAGTCTCGATGCACAATACGGTGAGAGTGCAGGAAGTCCACACCACTGATTAGCTGGTAAGTAATATCCTGCAAGGAAATACATGCTATATATTCAGACAGCAAAGTTTCAAAATATTGTATGAACATTATAATTTGAAAATTCTTAAATCTTGAATTTTGAGAAATTATTAACACCAAACACTTCTACTGTTCAAGATGATCAATATGAATGGTCACAATAATGGTATTTTGACACAACTGGTCAAAAAGTTGGGATATTCTCACTAAACTAATAATTAATTCATTAACAAAAAAATATTTAACAAATTTGTTTATGGAATCAATTTTAATTATTATATTTTGAAGACACAAGTTTGCATTGGTCAAATCTAAATAGTGTCACATTACACTTAGTACATCTTTAACATAATTATGCCCTTCCCCTGTGGTCTTGCCCTCAAATGATACCCCCTTCAGACAGGAAGTACAAGATCCTCCCATTAATAATCCTCCCCTTCATTTACATCTATACAGCTGTTTAAAAGAAAAGTGCAATACCAAGAATTACAAAGCACAACCCATCGGAGCTCTAATTTCTCCACATGCTGAGCTAGTCTTGGCTTAATTTATCAAAATTACTTAGTTGTGCTTTCATTTGCTAGTCTTATCTGCTTCATGTACAGTTCAATGGATGGTATACAACTTATAATATAATATTATTAAGGCCTAGGGCTTCCATAATTATTCCTTTCTTGCTTGGTGTTACCCTTTGAAGATCGATGTCAGCATTTTTTTTAAACAGCTGTAACCTCATCCAAATAACCATATACATTTGCTCATAATATATTACAGAACTTAATCTTACATTCACTAAGACCAGTACTGGTGATGGACAGTGTCCCAGATAGCTTGCTAGGTGGTGTTCAACATGTTCAAACACTAATCAGGCTGGGTTCCCTCCCTCTACCCTACCCTCCCCTCCTTGCAATACAACTTCTCATAATATAGACCTTAATCTTCCATTCACTAAGACCATGGGCAGTGTGATGGGCAGTGTTCCAGACACTGTACAATGTAGCTCACTTGATCTTGGTCAACATGTTCAAACACCTGGATAAATAAGGTGCGTCTCCACCCTCCCCCATCCCCCTCACAATACAATTACTCATAATACAGACCTTAATTTTCCATTCACTAAGACCAGGTGATGGGCAGCGTTCCAGGTAGCTTGCTAGGTCTTGGTCGACATGTTCAAACACCAGGGTAAGGTGCGTCTCTGCTGTCAAAGGACTTGGCTTGTTGCAAATATCAAGCAGCCTAGGATTGAAGAGAATATCACAGGTCTATCATTTAGTTACAGATCTTGATGCATTATGTAATGCAACGTCTTCAACTATCCAGGTTTAGCTTCCTTAAATTAACTATAGGTACTAAACACTTTAATTTATTATATTTTGTTATGGCTTTGTGTGATTAAATTGTCCAGACCTACATGATTTATAATGGTAATTGAACTAAGTGGAGTGCAATTTGTTATGAAATCATACGTGTGATTTCAAAATCGAATGAGCACACGGCATTAGTTTGATTTGAAGTCACAAGTATGATTTGAGACCAAAATTGCATGACACGAAGTTCAATTATCAATTAATTACATCCATTTTGAAATTGCTTTTTTATAAGCAAAAGATAATGCTTTTTAGTCAACATTTGAAATCAATTGGCTGTTTCAGCCTTTTCTGCTTAGCAAATTGGTTGTTCAAAACAGTGTGATTACAGACTCAAAACAGTGCAATTAATTCTGTAATCACTGCTGTTAGGAACCAATCAGAATGCAGGAATCACCAGTGATTTCAAAATGGATATAATTAATCTGTAATTCACTCCTAAAAGTGCCATGTGATGTATTGCTACATGTACATTCTCATTATTATCTGTCTCCATACATTTTAATTTCTAGATTCAACAATTTGGGAGAACTTTGCACCTCATCTTAGAGGATTTGGAGGTGATCAATTGCTTTATTCTCACAACCAATCAACTCATTTTACATTGATACTGTAAGGAGAAGATCAATGTTGAATGGGTGAAATGAGTAAAATAGTTGAATGAACTAAGTTTTGAAAGCAGTGGAACAACTGCAATCCTCAGACCCTTTAAAAGGACCTCCAAACTGTACAGAAAACTGATTATTTTTTATAATAAAATTATTTTTTTCTCGGGTGTGCCTTCAGGTAATAATTATTATATACAGTACATCGTCCACATTAAAGGTAATTGTGCCAGTTTTATCACTGGCCACATAATTATATAAATTTATAGGAGTATTTTACTAGACAGCAACTTAACATTTAGTTAAGCTGGCACATGCGAGTCATCAGCATCTGTCAATCAAACAAACAACTAATGAGTGACTGCATATTTTCCACAGTGCAATCATTTCATCACGGATGTTGCAAATGCATGTGCTGATGTTAACATACATATAGTCTTCAGGACTCTGGAGAGTTTAATGTCATATGTAGCATGGTGAATGATCCCTTTCACAAATCCCACAATGTATCTTGCTATCAGAATTTCCTGTTCTTAGTGATCCACGAAACAGCTGTGACTGACTGCGATATCCATTTGTGAATTGTTTAGTGGACCATTTTATAAGAAACCGGATTAGTTCCTGAAAATGAGGTGCATAGTGGAGTTTGTGCTCTTGGTGTATGTCCAGAGGTTACTCTGATAAAAAAAGAAATGATGGGGAGGTACAAATGAAGCAATAATTCATAACCATAATAGCTAACATATGTCAAAATATACCCAAAAAATACCCTTGGTTAGAATTGAAATATTAATTATATTTTCAATTATATAAAAAACATATGAAGCAAAACAAATACCAAGCAAAACTGTCAACC
>JAOEHT020047364.1:0-14030 GCA_025448195.2 Parazoanthus atlanticus | reverse complement strand
AATCAGATCGCTTCTTTTCAATGCTAGAGCATGCGATCGCGCGACCGAATTTGCCGAACTGGAAACCGGCCTTTATTCGCCTCTTTTCTCCTTTCTACCCCGACGTGCCTTGGGTTTCTGAGAATGCCATCAAGTATGAAGCGCAAAGCAAACTATTTCGTTACTTGTTCCGAAGACTAAGAAATCGTCCAAAAGTACTACAAAAGTTGCATTTAACGTTTCCGAATTTATTAGTTTTTGTTCCCCCATCACTGACTTTGAGTTAAGTTTGATAGTCCAGTTTGTTTCCTTATTCGTAAATTATCTCCGCAACGTTAAATGAAGAACGTGTCCCTGCTTTTCTAAAACAAAACAACGTTAAGCTCGCACTTTCATACTTTCCTGAATTTTGTGTCACAAACATTTTACTTGTACTCTCCAATTGCAACTAAGTAGTTGGTACGGAACCACAAAGAACAATAACATAGAACCAGGCAAATATGACGTTTTTGATAAACGTAATCCCGCATAACCTGAAATATTTAAAGCAGTGGAGCCTTCCGCTAGAATAAAATTTACTGCGGGTGTGGGACATTCTCATCAACTTTGATCGATGTTTATTGTTCATTGCATGACGAGTTAGGTAATGAAGTTTGATTCTTCTGAATTTGTTTGAGTCCACCCAAAATTCAAGCACTTGACGACATTTCATACTATATGTTTTGTTGAAATATACTTTTCAAAAAACAATAACACCTTCACCATGTTATTCAAAATTGTCAAAATGCCATTATAGCAAATACCAAATACGTTTTACACGCAGCTTCAGGTGTTTTTATTTTACCCGGATTGGTAGGATGACGCCTCGAGTATAATGGCGGGCGGTCAGAGACGTTTAAAAAACGAACTTCCCGAGAAGAAACATAAAATTGCACACTTACAATATATATATATTAAGTGAATATCTATCAAACATAAAAAACAACACCAAAAATATTATGGATCTTAGAGGCCCTTTAAGCGACAAGATCGATAATATCGTTCTTATCAACATCCTTTCTAGGTATGCCATTGATCATTGGCCTTCTCTAGCGGTTTAACGCCCTCCCGGCCCCACCTTCCCCTCCGTCCCCGGTATTCTGTGGTCCTTCCTTTAAAGGCACCGGCTGCTGCTTCTCCTCGTGTCCACCTGCATCGTCATCGCTCTTTGCACCATTCATCAAAAAGGATTTTCCTTCAATCTTCTCTTCCTCTTTTCCTCCATCTTCTTCCATTTCTTCCAACACCTCCTCCAGGGGTAAGTCTCTTGTCTCCGGGAGGGTCATGCACAAGGCGGCAGCTAGCATGGAAAATCCTGCCATAACGCTATACGGCAACAGTATGTGAATGTGGTTCTGCAGGAAGTCAATCTCCAGATTAAAAACATGCTGATACATGTCTCTGTTTTTGAACGAATAACATTCCCATTCGGAAGTACTGAAATGAGTGACTGAATGAGATATATATGGGGAAAAAAACATCTTAGTTTAGTTTTTCGTACATCTAAATTTGTTAGTAAATTTTTTTAAGCTCTTATCACAAATTATCTAGATAAAAACAAACTTTAGAATATAGCAAAACATTTGGAGATTTATCAAAAAGACAAGGCCTCGGTGGGGTTAAGGGGAGTCACACACAGGTGCTATAAGACTCGGCATGTGAATGTGGTTCTTTAGGACTAGACAAACTCCATATTAACTCCAACTTTTAAATCAACATCTAAGAATAGGAATGATTCTGATCGTAAAAATAAATTCTAAAGATTACAACAGGTTTGTGGAATATGATTGTGTATCTTATTGTCTTACCGATGAGACGATATACGGTGCGGAGAAGGAGCCAATCCTACCGGCTGCAGTCGATGATCCCATTCCGATACTCCTGAAACAATAACACAGTCAGGAATTGTAGAATGCGGACATTTTACCATTGCTTACGGACCAGTTAGACAAATCACCAAGTTTTTCCATAGACTCCTCTACTTCCCAGAGGTTTTAAAAAATCTAAGCATGCCTGAGAATCTTACAACTATTTGAGGTATCATTATCTGAGATGAAGCGTTTAATGTAAATATCATATCACACTGTCACTTTCCAGTTTTTCTTCATATAATAAACAAGTTCTAAATATATTTAAGACAAAAAAAGTCACCCGTTGGTGACCAAATCTCGCTAAGCTCCAGTCCCTCTACACTAGCAAATGTGACGTTCATGGATGTCGGTACGAAATGCAGCTTTGCTTACGAAAGAACGGCAACAAACAACAAATTGGGAAGTGATACCTGACAACTGTTGGGAACAGTTCGGCAGAGTACACGTAGATGGCAGCAAATGAGATGGAGACGGCGATCTTGGCAATGCAAGCCATGATGATTCGACCAGCGTAGTAACCTTCGTCTTGACCGGGGTCATACATAGTACAGAGTACAGCTCCTACTGAGGCTACAGCAGCCACCACCAGACCCGTCACCACCGACTTCTTACGGCCAAATCTAAACAAGGAATCATTTTCAGTAAGTATATACTGGAACGTAGACTCAGTTTGACTGCATTTTACACAAACATTAGTCGGTGAACCTCATATTTTGTTGCATCAAAATTGTTCGCACACCAAGGGGCACAATTAAGAAAGTCAAGAGGTTTTGGCGCCACATTTCAAAATTTTTAAACGTTAAGGTGGCGCCAAAACCTGTTGACAGAATCTTTTTAAACTTTCTTTAAATTTGCTCCTTGATATGCAATCAATTTCGATGCATGAAAAAGATAGGTTTACCGAATACTTATTTTGTTAAATGCAATCAAGGGTGTATTGTTATTATTATTAATATTATTAATATTACTATTATTTGAGGTCCTGTCAAGTTGCCATGGAAACAAAATTCCCGGTTGGAGTACAAGGGTTGATATGCTGAAACGATTTTTGTAACACCAGCTAACAAAAACTGGCACGCATCCACCACGATGTATGAGGAAGCGTTTCGTAAAGTTCAGTGGCACAGCAAAATGGAAAACAGGCGGGAGACACTTAACTAACCAAAGGTCTGTATCCCTTGTTAGCCAACGCTGTACCGACTAAAGATTCAGTTAAGGAGTTATAGGTTGTAAACCTACCGTCCCATCATCCACATTCCCAGAATATAGGACGGCACTTCCACGATACTCGTCACAGCGTAGTTCAAGTACACATTTCCTCCGAGGCTTGGAGTGCTGAAGAGTACTCCGTAATAAACCATCGCGTTTACGATCCTGCAAGATAGTCAAATAAATTGGAGGGTGTGTTCACAGAGTATGTCTATAAGCCTTGACTTAGAAAATGAAGCAGTTCTGGGTCCTAATTAATAAACGTTTAAAAAAATTGTCGTTAAACACCGTTATTTGTCAAATTTCTGCACTGGTTTTTCTACCTGCGAGGAGCTGCTTTATTAGTGTAAAACAAGTGTTTCGTTGTTTAATAATGATCGTCACAAAAACACAATCACGATAAATTTTACGCTAACTAAAGGAGTACACAGAATCTTCTCTTACTTATATTTGCTATCTTATCTAATGCATGATCAATGTTCACTGCTGAGTTCAAAAAGACCATTTCACAGAGACGGAAGAAACGAATTTCTGGCCTCTCATACTGGATACATCTGTTGTTAACAGAGGCTCAATCGTAGAGAACATGCTAACTTTGTTCCATGATGTGATAATTAATTCAATAACCAAGTGCACATGAAATAAAAGTATATCGATCGTAGATAGAAGGTTTTGACTTTTGGTATGGAGCTGGTGATATATATTATCCAAGACAAAAACCTTTTCTACAAACGTACGCTTTCGCTTGCACTACTAAATCTTTTCTAGAAGTAAGAAGCCGAGTAGCACCTTTGCTTAAACGTTTTGAAAGTCTCTCATCCACGAAGGTAGCACCACGAAACACAGCCGGTTGGAGTCGCACGCTTCGCAAGAAGTAAGGTACCATCCACTTGCAAGTTATCCGCATCTCGAGTGATACTCGGCGCATGCAACTTATAAATAGTGACGGTGCGCTCGACAAATAATGCACCCCACAAATGCTGCACTCTATAAACGATTTCCTCTATGAATGGTGTACTGTATAAGTGATACAACCTAGAAATGATGTACTCTAAAACATGTGCACTCTATAAATAATGCATTGTATAAATAATTCACTCTGCAAATGGTGAGCAGTAGAAATACTTCACTCTTCAAATGATGCACTCTACAAATAATGCACTGTAGAAATGATGCACTTTAAGAATGATGCACTGTAGAAATGACTCACTCTAAAACGGATGCACTGTAGAAATGATGCACTCTACAAAGAACACACTGTAGAAATGATGCACTCTACAATGATGCACTCTGCAAATGATGCACTCTACAAATGATGCACTCTACAAATGATGCACTCTACAAATGATGCACTCTGCAAATGATGCACTGTAGATATTATTCACCCTACAAAGTTAACTGGGGCCCATACGTACTGGTTGCTATTAAAGAGACGAAAGTAAATTGGCCTGTTTCTCTACTGAGTCATGGATTTTCTGACTGAAGCTTAAGATTCTGCTTACCAGGAAAACGAGCTAACCATCGTTCTAATACACTATAAACATCGTGCACTCTACAGAAGATCAGCACTGTGATTCATTCTAAAAACTATGTATTGCATAAATGATGCATTCTACAAATAATGCACTCTAGAAATGGTGCACTCTGAAACGATACAATAATTAAATTATTTACCCTAGGAATGGTGTACAGTAGAAATGATTCACTTTACGATTGATGCACTCAACAAATGAAGCACTGTATAAACGATGCACTCTACAAATGGTATACAGATGAAATCATGTACTCTACAAATAGTGCAGTCTATAAATAATACATTCTACAAAGTTAACTGGGGATCAAACTTACTGGTTACTATAAAAGAGACGAGAGTAATTTGAGCTGTTTCTCTACTGAGTCACGGAGTTTCTGACTGAAAGTTCTGCTTACCAGGCAAACCAGCAAACCAGTGTTCTGTGGACCATTTTCCAAGAACCAAACAAATCTCTCACGTCACCCGTTCGCTGTTCCTTGTACACAACGAGCTCATCTTCGGGGTACTCTTTCTTGTTTACCTTGGCAATGTTCCTCAGAATCCTTTTTGCTGCCTTGTTTTTCCCTTTGATAACAAGATATCTGGAAGACTCTGGAACAAACCTTTAAATTTATGAAATAGAAAACAATTGCTTCAATTTCTATCCAATGGCATGGGTGTTTTTGCTTGGTCTATCAACCTAAATTATAACTACTCTACATTTTTCCTCAAATCCCCATTTTGCTCTGAGAAATGGCTAACGCCAAAAATGTCAAACCATATAAACTTTTATTGATTAAGATACATATTTGGCTTACTCGGACGCATCAACGCAGAAAACTCAGTTTTTCTAAAAAAAATTACTTCCTTACAGAAAATAGCTAAGCGGAATTTAAGCTAAACGTTTTGCTGTTTCTGTAAAGCACCTGTAAACATTTACATAACTGAGTAGTGTTCGAAAAGCAATACGAAGAAAAATATCATTTATTTCAAACTGAAAAACCCTTATGCGAATGTTTTGGATTACGCAATATATAATTGTTGTAGATAAATAAACATTGAAGGTCACTCCTATGTTTTGCATTGCTCAACTCTACTGCGCACGTTAGCAATTTCAAAATTTCAACGATGTATTGCAATTACCTACTAAAAGTGAATCGTTCAAACCGGTAAATGAAAAAAATGAAAATAATTATTTGAGGAAACGGCACACACAGGGAACCCCTATTTTTTGTCTCCTTTTTTGGTTCTAACTGAAACAACTCTAATGTCTAAAAAATTAGAAATTTTCTATGTTTGGAAATAAACAGGTAAAAAAATATAGACCAGATTAGAATCAAACGTGTAATATGTTGGGATCGTTTAGGTAACATTAGCAGCTTGTTTTTGTTGCTGGTTGCTTAGGTCATTCAGATTTTATGTTGAAAATATACGGTATCTTTATCTTGTACAGTACTAGCTTTTTCATTGCTTTTTATATTCAAAACTTTGTACGTAATTGTTTTGGTCAAATATAAGCAGATGTACTACATTGAGAAACTTCTTCCAAGCTGTTAAATTTACCGAAAAGTTGAATATTTGACTGCTCGTAACTCTTTCAAATATTTTGGCACCCCCTTTTTATTTCTGTTTCGGATTTCTCCTATAATGGTCAAAAAAAGATAAAATTAAAGAAAATCTAGCCTCCTCCGCAGGCAACTCAGAGGGCATTTTATCCCCACACTAGTGCATGTTCACGCTCATTTGCCGTCATTCACAATCACTCGCTGTCCATCCGGTTTCGCCGCCGGAATATTGCCCTCTGATCAAGTTGCCTGCGGAAGAGGCTATGCTTTGTTGTCGAAAACGTTTCAACATTTGTGGCCGCGACACGCGTAGCTTACCTAAAAATACTGAAAACAAAACGTCACTTGGAAAGTGTTTTGTTAGCGTTTTTGTTAGCGTTTTCAAAAAAGAGTAACTCTTTACCGTCAGGGTAATCGGATATAAACGTCCTAAAAACAAGAATGTTGTCCCGGGACTAGCTATTATTATATAATAGGAATCTAAAAGCGATACAATGCATGAAGTTTGGAATAATGTGATTGCCTTGACTGTTGATCAAAACCTTTACTTTAATACATGCAAAATCTAAAACCATAACTGACCGACTTTGCTGGGTAATCCTTTATTTTTGTTGAGGGTAAACCCTTCAGTTGTATAAAAAACCAATTGCTATCAATGGGTACCCTGCACAATTAAGACATTACAGTAAGTATGAGCCAGTTCTTACTCACCACCAAGTAAAGATTCCCGCCATTCCCAGCAAACCAGTTACGATTGCCAGCGTTCTCCAGTGACGAATAAAGTATGCTAGCCCCACCATACTGAGAATGGAGGCCACCCAGGCGAACCACAAAGCAGTGCCGGCCATGTGACGATAACGTCTTCCTACGAACTCAGTCATCAAGACAAACATGGGTAGGTCACCTGCACCTATATGATTGAGATGAGACAGCAAGAAATTTATAAAAAAGTTAACCGATGTGTAACATGAAAACAAAGTCAATACAAAAGTGCAAGACACCAAATGTATTCATGACATCACAGTCCCAACTCTACTCTCGACCATAACAATTGCAGGTGGATTAATGTAAAATTGTTTACCTATCTGTCACTGATTTACACTCTTAAAATATTTTAGTGTCTTTATTTCTTTTTGTAACGGCTTTAAATTGATGTTTTCTTGTGTAGTGGTAATAAAAGATGATTTTGAAAGGTCGGTTTTTTATATAATAGTCTTGTATCATAAACAACAACAATAAACAACGCTATTAACTCATACTTCTGTGTCTTCTTCTTTTCCACCGTGACTGCAGTCCTCCTCCATCTCTCCCACTACGCGTTTCGATACTCTAGTACCCTCCCCAGGTGAGATTTTATCAATGTGTTCGTCGTGAAGTCATGTCTATTCGTTCGTAGTCTCTCTACATATATGAATTGGAAACAACGTCCTTATGACGTCCCAGAATAAAGGAAAAAGGAGAAATGAAACTCCCATGTGTATAGAGACTACGGACGAAAAGACATGACTTCACGACGAAAACATTGATAAAATCCTACCTGAGGAGGGTACTAGAGTACCGAAACGTGTAGTAGGAGAGACGGAGGAGGAGTGCAGTCACGGTGGAAAAGAAGAAGACACAGAAGTATGAAGATAACCACGTGCACCCAAATTAGAGGACTTGCAAGCTATTAACTCACCTCAAACCTTTTTGGGTTTCAGTTGTATAAGTGACTTGTCTATTCAATAAAACTTCATTTTGATGCTTTATAAAGCCTTATTTACAGTAGCAACGCAAGCAGAAGCGGAGACGGAATCCATGACGGAAGGTTTCTGTTCTATCGCTTCCGTCTCAGTGTAAGCAAAAAAGACAACAGCAGAAGCATAGCGAAACGGAAGGTTTGAGCCAATCACTGTGGCCCTTTGCAAGAGCGCACAGCATCACAACAGCATGCAAGCGAGGATTTTTATCACAAATCTGAATTCCACTTCTTAGCTTACACTAGAACATAACGTTCTTCCGCTTCCGTTGTTGCTTCCACTTCCACTTCTACTTCCGTTTCCGCTGTCGCTAGTGTAAACAAGATTTAGGTAATTTAGGTGATATAAAAACATGTCTTACCTATACTCATGCCAGTGAGCAGCCTGAAAAGCGCAAAAAGCCAATAGACTTCTGAAAAGGCACATAGAAAACCAAAGAGTGGTGAGGTAAACATGAAAACTATCATGATAACTTTCCTTCCGAATTTATCTGCAACAGATCCTCCAATAAGTGAGCTTATCAACCAGCCACCAAAGATTAGGGAAGATGACAAACTGACGAGGAACTCCTTGCCACACACCAAGTCAAACTGAAACCAAGATTCGAGCAAATAAAAATTTCAACATTCAGGATTTACTTCTTTGGAGTGATGACAACAATGAACAAATCAAGGAATTTCAACTTGACTGAAGCTATAGGTGGAGTTCTATTCGGTTTAATGATAAAACAATCTGTAATTCTATTAATGATGACTACAAGCTACTAATTAAATCATCTTTAAAAAAGTATTGAAACAAGGCCACGTGCATCTCTATTCCACTCTTTTTGTAGCCTACCACTAAGTTTAATTTTCATCTTTACACTGTTTTATTGGTCATAGTTGTTGTCGCTTTGTGAGTTTACTATTGCCTACTATTGTTCTCTGTGTATTTGAACCTAGAATGTCGACCGACAGCCAAACTATAAATTTATATTTGTGGTAATCTTGCTCCATATTTGCATAGTTTCACTATTTCCAGATTGCTGATATTTTACATTCATTTTTTCAAAGTTTTCTCTCTGATACTTCTTTTGCAAGATCGACGTTTACTCAATCGTAACCCAATGTTTCCATACAACTAATTTTAGTTTTGAAATATAGATATAATGTGGTTTATATTAATCAATCAATCAATCAATTTTTTTCATCACTTCCAGGTGACTAATATAAATCAAAAATATGATTACAATTTTTATCATGGAGTGGTGAGGAGACTACTAGAAAGCATTAGTGCTTATATTGGTGTAGTCCCCTTAACAATTTTTTTATATTGTGACGTTACAGTGGCTGATTACTTAATAGTTACTGTATAATTTTAAAACAGTATTGTATTCAAACCTTAATTTGCAAGTTAAGTAGTGAATGATGAAATATTGTATTGAGTGAAATAAGTTTTTTTTTAAGAGAAAGGAGAAAAAAAAAGAAGAAAGAAATAACACAGAAATTTATTTATGCACCGCCATTACTATTTTCAATTAATATGTTTTTCAACTTGATTATTATTTGGAAATGAGATTACATCAAACAAACTAAACCAAATGAAAACAACAATAGAGTATAATACAATCCTTGACTGGATCGAAAAATGAACTATTCAGAAGGGTTCAAAGTTGCAAAGGACTCAAAACACATATAGAATAATACAGTTCCTCTCAATTACTTGATATTTTACTCTACAGATGTCAGCTATTATTTAGAAGGAGGAAAACAGAGCTGTGACCAGATTTGTCAGAAGCATGGTTCTGTGTGTACGGCAACCTTTCATGAATTCACAACTTCCAACACTCTTGCTATCTTCAAAGACAAAGGAGCGAATTGTGCAACTGGGTTTGAAACAGATACGTATACGGATACCGACGACCCGGTGTATATAAACACATGGAGATGTATTGGGTGGAAGAACATTCCGACCAAGATCAATTGTAGCAGCACACCGTTGAACGCATATACTAAAAGGTTGTGCCCATGTATTAAAGGTTAGTAACAATAACCATTTTGTGGAGCCCGCAATGCGTTTTCACCTATTACTAAACAACAACAACAACAACAACAACAACAACTTTATTCGCTTTTCTTTCTGTAAAATAGATTTGCAAAATTGGAGATATGGCACTATATTTTATTTTTATAATAAGTTTAGATCTAAAGAAGCAGGTAGCGAAAATATAGTTTTATAATGAAGGAGATGCCCAGTGCCTAAATAAACCATAAGGTTTTCTAGTTAGACACCAGGCTTATAACGTTTTTAGGTGATTTTGTAGCCCTCACTCGCAAACAAACACACAGAAAAGCAAGCTAAAAAAAACAATGAAGGCAATTGCCTAGCGAAAAACGTACAATTTAAGAGCTTATATATGTATATTGAATTTAACTACTTGTAGCCTCAGGATTCAAATTGTTTTAGAAGCAGATATTGTTTGATGTTTTGCTGAATGTGAAGGTATTTGGCTCTTTGAGGACGGAGGGAAGATTTTGCCAGATATTTGTTGCCATAGCACTAATTGTCTGCTTCCCCATGTTGGTTCTAAATCGAGACTTATACAGATTGTTTTGGGAGGCATACCTTGTATTGTATGAGTGGACATTTTTGGCATAATGAAAAGAGTTGTTAAAAATAGGTGGCAGGTTTTGCTTGTGCCAGTTGTGAATGAACTTCAGTGCCTGAAATTGGCAGACATTATTTCCAGTTAGAAGGTCTAGAAGATTTAGTAGGGGCAGTGCTGATGGCACGTTCTTACCATATAACACTTCCAAAAAAATTATTCTTGTAAGATGGTTTTGTTTTACAGTGTACTTGTAGTTGGTTGATATGGGTCTTAAATGCGCTCCCCCAAGCAACAATAGCACAGGAGATGTGGGGATAGATTAGGTTATGATAGATTTGTCGTACATGTAGCTGCGTGGGGGTGAGCGGAAAGTCTCGCAGCTTATAAAAAATCCCAGTGTTTCGAGCAACGCGAGAACAAACAGATGCAACGTGATATTGCCAGTTTATTTTATCATCACATAAGACTCCTAAATATTTAATGTGATCTTTTTGCTTAAGGTGGAAAGTTGTGCCATTTTTATCTGGGAGTGCTATATCGATGGGTATATTTAGGTGCTTACGGACTGACTTGACTATCATGAAGTTAGTTTTTGTAAAGTTTATAGAAAGTTTATTCACATTACACCAGTTTTTTACCTTGACGAAAAGTACTCTATATAAACAAGAGGCACTTCACAAGGTAAATTTATAGTTTTATTAATTTACTGGATACATACTAGATGTAGGAGCTCCACGTGCCTGTGGTTAGCCCCCTGGGTTATGACTCTCTGCTTCAGGCAAAGCAAGCAAATTCCTTCTCTGAAACTTTTGTTCATAAAAACATTCTTAATTTAGGATCCAAAATTGCAATAATTGTAAATTACTAAATGCTGGGAAAGCATGCCTTGGACCCCCCTAGGAACTTGCGCTACATTGCATCTCTCACTCCCTGCCTTTGGAATATGTTTCTATGAAATGTTTTATACTTTTACATGTACCCTTCCTCTACTGCTGCAGATAGCTATATTACTTGTTTGAGGCCTTCAAGTTTTGTCACATTTCCTACCCCAGCTTCAATTTGTGCTACCAAGAGTAATGATTTGTTATCCAAGCATTTAGCACAGGTAATCAGGGTTGGAAATTTACCGTAACAAATCATAAGTCGCCAACTGACAAGCAAACAGTGATTTTATTGAGTTTTGTGTAAAATGATGAATGTTTTTTGTCCAAAGGCAAAAGCTCTGAGCATGTGTAGAATATTACTTCCGGTTTTGTGTGTTTCTTAAAGCACTAGACATTCTTGTCATCTGTTTTATTGATCTCTTTGTCTCCCTTATCTTTTTCTTACCGTCCAGATATATATTGATTTTAATTGGTTTGTTAAATTAGATTATCCCTTTAACCTGCAAGAGCTACCACTCTCTTGCTCGCACAAAAAGTGGACTGAAAAATAGTGCACCACCCCAACTGGACATTATCAAATTGTCCTCCCATTATCTATTTTCTTTTTGTGGGAATGTGAGGCAAGATGTGAAAATGGCAGCTATCAGCAGAATGTTGTTAATAACACCTAACTACAGCAAATCCCAACATCACTTAAAGGGAGTAAGTACAATCTTTCTTGGTGCTCTCAATGATTGGGATTCCCAGAAAAAAATAAAATTATTCCTTCTGGAACATCAAAAGACACCGTTTTTATTATCTTTTCAGTGAGGACCTTCTGGATGTGTACAATACAATAATATGGGTCATCTTGCTGGAGCCTCGTAGGTGGCTCAAGTCGAAGAAGCTCTTGGTGTAAGACTACTGAAGAGTATATATCCTTAAACATTTTGAATGAAACTGAAAAATCACGTACATATAAAATGCATGCTTTTTTATGAGAACCAACAAAAATTCATTGCTCTTAAAATTTTGGCAAATTCCATCTAAAATTGCATTGTAAATTATTTCTATGTTTTACATGAATTTACTGTAGATTGCTGAAAAGGAAAGGGATTTTGTCATCATTATTATGATTTTGCACCTACAGTACACCTGAGTCACCTGAAGTTGTTCTCTGCTTTTTCATATAATTAAAGGTACTGTAAATTGAACCTCAGTGTTTCTTTAATATATAATAAAATGAAACTTGTTATAGAAAAAAATAAACATTTGCCTACTTACTTAGTGCATGTACATACTAACAACAGTGAGGAAAAGCATATTCAAAAAAGTTGAAACAGGAACTTCAAAAGAAATTGAGATTTTGACCCTGTTTGAGGGGTTGAAAAAAAATTACAGGGACGGCCTCTTAAAAGAGCAACCAGTCTCAAGATAAATTTTATTTTGTTTGCAGCCATGGGAGTATGTGATTTCATACACTGTAGTTTGTCGAAAGTTTCTCTCCTTTGTGCAATATCACGCTTGATTTAGAAAAATCTGAAATTAAGTATAAAATATATTGTATCTTTCTGCTGCTACACAAGGTATACAACTTGTTTACCAACCAGTAAAATATTATGATTGACAAGACTAATATGAATGTACTTAGGTATACCAAATAGGATTTGGAATAGATGTTCAAGACTTTGCATGAGATATTAATATTAATAATAATAACAATCAATCGGTTAGAAAAGCTCCAGAGAAGGGTTGCGAGGATCGTGTGCAAGGCAGACAGCGGCGATAAGGCCATGGAGGATATCAAGTGGGACAAGCTTGAAAGTAAAAAGGGATTTACATGTGTTGAAAGAAAGTAATTAAGGGCAGATGTTCTTAAGTTTTACAAGGTTATTTTGCATTAACAGAGATGTACTGCCCCTTCAAACATGACAAATGACAAATTACACATGCCATTGAAGGGGTGCAGATGGAGTCTGTCGAACGATCTTTTTTGTTATAATGGCTGTGTGATTTTTAATCGTTTTGTATGAATGTCATAATAATTATTACATCAATGCAAGTTGCAGCTCTATCATGTAAATGTAGTTTGTGTAGTAATTTAATTTTTTACATATGTGGTGTTCCGAGTGGAAAATTCTCAAATAGACTTTCACACATCTCTTTATTCCCATTCAAGATGGCGGAACTATCATGTGTCTGGCCATGTTTTCTACCCATGATGCACTGCATGCATGGCAGCTAGGTACTTCATATAAGACAACACTACATCTCCCCCTTACTTAATCTTAGAAATGGGTATATCAAATAAACAAAACTTCAAGTACAAGAAAAGTTCAAGCAACGTTCAGTGTTCATTTGAGTTTCACAATAAAGTCCTTAAACCTGGTGGGTGCCTGCCTGACGCGCTGCGGCCTAGGCGCAACTCTGCCACCTGGCGACGCTTTGGGTGGTGTCAGAACTGGAACTTGTGGCGGGTTGTTTTCCCTCTGGACACCATCTGGCTGGCTTGGCAGTTCAGTTGATTCTATAGGCTCTGGAGGGTCTGGCTCTGATTCAGGAGCTTCTGGCGGTTGTCTGTCAGCATTGGGTTGGATGAACTTTTTCATCTGTGCCACATTTCGCATCTTAGTCACTCCTTCTACATTCTCTAAAATGACAGCAT
>JAOEHT020047255.1:0-14031 GCA_025448195.2 Parazoanthus atlanticus | reverse complement strand
AACTTGTTTTTTCAAAACAAGAGGTTCCAGCAGAATTAGATTAGGTCAAATTCAAATGTAAGCGGCTCTCTCGTATAGGAAATTTAATAACCTTTCAGAAAATATATACTTTTGTGGGACTTAACTAAAAATCTAGCGCGCTATAAGCGAAAAAGTGAAGGTATATGAAAAGGTGCGTCTGGTACCTTAAGGTAAGTTGTTGAACCTACATCTTACGCCAGCACGCGTACGACCGCTGTTTTCTGGTATTGTAAAAGGTAAATTGTTGGACTTCCACTGTTAGCCTACATACGTTACCATGCGACCATTCTATCTTCTCTGGATTTGTAGAAGGTAAATTGCTGATTTTCCGCTGTAAGCCAGCCACGTTTGACAACATACAACTCCTCTTCTCTGGCATTGTTGAATTTCCATCGTTAGCCAGCACGCGTTTGAAAACATGCAACCCTTCTTTTTTGTTATTGTTAAAGGTAAATTGTTAAACTTCCACCGTTAGCCAGCAGACGTTTGACAACATACGACCCCTCTTAACTCGTATTGTAAAAGGAAAATTGTTGGACTTCCACTGTTAGTCAGCCACGTTTGACAACATGCGACTCTTCTTTTCTGGTATAGTAAAAATAGATTGTTGGACTTCAGTCTAATGTTGGCTAGCAGACGTTTGACAACATACGACCCATCTTCTCTGGTTTAGTAAAAGGTCAATTGTTGGAGTTCAGTCTACTGTTAGCTAGCCACGTTTTTCAATATATAACCCTTCTTCTCTGATATTGTAAGAAGTAATAAATACGATCTTTTTTATACATGTTCATTGATTTAGACGCGAAACTGTAAGTCTTGGCAACTATTGTGTTTTCAGTCAAGTTAGCAGTCAACTTGTATTAAATTATCTAAATGAGGGTGGTTTTTAAAGTGTTCTCTGCAACAATTTTTCTGTTACCAATAATAAATAATGACTATTCCAAAAGCTGACAAAGGTACAGACCTGTTGTCGTTCTACATTTTCAACTAGCAAAGTTATCAATTACAGTAGTATTTGACCGCACTTGCATTTCACTCGAATGAACAGATTGGACCCAGGAATCCTCGCGCACTAACCAATTCAACTTATCATGAAACTGCTACGTTGCCAGCGTGGTGGCCCCTGATGGTGTAGTGGTTAGCACTCCTGACTAGAAAACAGGAAGACGTGGGTTCGGATCCCCGCTCGGGGCATATACCAATTTTTTCGGACGAGTGTACCCATTCTTAATTTAAAATGCCAAAAATAAGTCCCTTGTAATCCCTCCCAGTTTTAGACCCCACTGTTATATCCTTTGCGGGTATAATTCCTTTTACTTGCTGTAAATTACTTGTGGATAAACCTTCCCCTTACCACATAAAGTTCCTTCCTGTTATGAGACCACAGTTTATTTCTTTACTTACTTACTTCGTGACCTACCTATCTACCTGCTCACTTGCTTACTTACTTACTTACTCACTTATTTACTTGTTTTATTGCTTCCTTGCTTGCTTGCTTGCTTGCTTGCGTACTTACTTACTTACGTTCTATTATTTAGTCTCAGATGATAAATTTTTCCGTTAAGTTTCAACAAAAATACCTTTACAAATAGTAGATTTTATGCTGATGTAATGCTAGTTGAAATGCATTTAAAGTTTGACAGAAAGCGAAAACAAGTGGTAGTTTGTCTTTTGTAGATGCACAAAAACCAAGCATTTTCCTGGATTGAAATGCAATCGTCATTGGAAAAGCAAATTTAGAGGATACATTGTGCATAGGGCATGTCCCGCCACATGGTACAACGAAGCAGTAAAGAATCGCTGTCAAAACCCGAACTCCAAAGAGCCGCTGAGCCGCCTTCCTGTTTACGACTATGAGACAAATGTGACATTCAGCAACGTATACTGCGCTGTTTGCAACAGGGTAAAAGTATTTACGTACTGGGAAGTGGGATTTACCTTTGGAAGCCGGAGTGAACGTAATATTGCAAAGAACCTTTCCTTTTCTACGTTGCTGACCAAACACAGGTGGTTTATTAAAGCAAACCCTACTCATTCCATGGAGCAATGTATAGCAAGCCATCAGACAGCAACGAGCGAAACAGACGTCGTTGCTAAGAATTACACTTCTAATTTAAGGACTTTGTGCAATGCTTATTCAATGCCCGTGTACAGAATATATGACAACACGACGTTCAAGAACCCTCACTGTGGTCGTTTTTCAAACCACACACTTGAAAATTTTACATGTTTTGTTCTTTTACCCTCGCAAGAACCGGGTGTTTCCAAATGTCCTCCAAAACAATCCAAGTTTTCAAGTTGCACAAAAGCTGTGCGTCGCAAAGGGAAAAATATTTTACGTCGTTCTGGTAAGTGTATAATGTCATTTTCAGTCATTTTTACTTTCAAACAAAAAGATGGCCGAACTCAAAATAGAGTATCCCCCAGAACTATTGAATACGGTTGCAGAACAACAGAAATCTACGATCCTTTTTCGAACCAATGTCGACACCTTTATACCAAGATTAACAGAACAGACGATTCAAATGATACTCTTTGCCCACATTCCACCTTCTACAACTCCACTGAATACAAAGCTTTTAGCAACGGAACCATCTTTGTTCTTTCCCATAGACGGGTATATGGAAACAGGAGTTACAAACGGACAAATGGTGGAATTGCATTGTGTGTCAACTCTACTAGAAACAAAGAAAAGCCTTCCAGAGTAGAATCAATTCTCACAATCATCGGATCAGTTATTTCCGTGATAAGTTTGTTGTTTTTCTTGGTGACGCGTTGCTTATTTCAAGAGCTGCGGTCTTTGTATGGAAAATGCTTGATGAGTCTATCAGGTGCACTCCTGATATTTCAGGTGTTCTTCTTTGTGTCTAATCAAACAGAGGCTGCAGTGCTATGTGACATCATCGTTGGCGTCTTACACTACGCATTGCTGGCGATGTTCGCTTGGATGAGTGTTGTGGCTTATGACGTCAACAGAGTGTTTACAGCAAAAGGTGAGGCCACCCCCGGACAAAGATTATCGTTAATCATAAATATTAAGTCATGCGTGAACTCGCTATCAGCACAAGATCGTTCTTAGTGTTATTGTTAAAAATAGAAATTTGTTGCACTTAACTATTAGTTTGCTTTGTTGTAACAGAGTTATTAGATGGACTTGGTCAGTTTCTTTAATAGATGTTTTTGTTCTATGTCCTGTTCGTTGACGTTGACTTACACAGGAATATAAAACAGTGTGCACGGTCACGGTTTGTTCAACATAAAACAAAGCAGCTTTGTACATTCTTCTTGCTGTTTACCAAGTTCATTAACCATATAATTCTAGCAACTATGGTCGTAATATATCATTTAGCGTCCGTTTCGTAAATGCTGTCTACTAAAAGCATATAGAAATTGAAATCAGCAAGATAATGTACCAGATCCAATTAAATTAAAGTACACAAGTAGCTCTTGTCATTTTCTTGTTGAGTCTGCCTTTTTTTACCTATTCGTTGATATCATTATACTACGGCTGTCGCATCCCATAATTTCACATTTTTTTCTTTCATTTCCTTTGTCATTTTACAGTAGACATCTCTCCAGCAATTTACCGATATTTGCTTTATCTCGAATTGATTTGAATACAGCTGCTGTTAACTTGGAGCACGAAAAAGAAGCAAAACGATTTTGTTTTTACTGTCTTTACGCATGGGGATTGCCGCTGGTCATTGTGATTGCTGTTACCATACTGGACGTCAGTACGGTGTTGGATATGGGTTATGGTAAGCTGATATAGTTGTTATAAACTAACAAGCGATGCCTGCCGCTCGGATAAAAACGTCCTTTGAGTCATAACAGCGCACCAACAATTTGATTTTCCTGTCGGAGATCTTGACTTCGCTAACTTCGCACAGAATCTCGTTGAACTTACCACATTTGCAGTAAGTTGAGGATTATCACCGTTGCCAATCTATCTTAACCTCATACAGCCTTTGTTCTAGTTTCCCTGGTTTCAAAGTACTGGGAAAGCCATTAAAATTTACCTTTTAGCAAATTTGCAATCTCCTACAAGTTTCTTTTGGTCGATTTCTTCACCCAAAACTCGAGCGGTTTTTTACCAATTACCTCGTTAAGGGTCAGTTTCCCAGCCTGGTGAGAAAAGAAAAACAGGAACGGTCCTCTTGCGTTGTCCAACTGGGTTTCCAACCCTTTCACATTTTTGGAAAAGATGAAAGGGCCTGAGACCGAGGTTATCGTAGTTATTTTTCAATACGTTATGTGAAGTAAGAAGACAAAGCAAACTTCAAAACGTCGCCGTTGTTCTTTTGTCTCACAATTAAGTTTTTCTTCTTTTTGTTTTCGTTGTTCTTGTTCGCTGTTAATATCTACTTCAATGGACATATTTAGGTGAGCCACAAGGGCGGGTCATAATATTTTGACACTTTATGAGATACTACTCTCACCATTCTACTTTTTTCCTGCTCCCTTGTGTTGCCCTATACACTGCTAAGAGAGCCTACCTTTCACCTGCTCGACTAAACACAAAAGATAGACTCCACCGCAATCGTGTCGTTTTTTATTGACCTTGCGTAAGGATTTTGGGATCATGCTCAATGGGAAAAAAAATTTCGACAGACCTTTTTTTCACGCTGGTCGAGTGGGTTAAAGATAAGATTTGTTAGCAGGATGGTTGTTTAAATGTTTGTTGTTTGATTCAATGAAAATGGAATTTTAGCTTGCTTTTAACATCGCGCGATTTTTACTTTTTAAATGTAATTATTAGGTTTATTATATTAAAAGGCAGAAAAGGTAGCATTTCTGCACCACCAAACCGATTGGTGTTTTGTTGTTGTTTAATATGTTTACTTTACAGGATCAGATGAGAAGCGAGAGTACTGCTACCTGTCCCCGACTGGCCGTATTTACTTCACCGCTATTCCGATTGGTGTCTTGCTGTTGTTCAATATTGTTGCACTTGTTCACACTGCCATTGTCATCAAATCAGTGAACACTCAACAAGTAAGTGCCAGTCTTAGCAGTTGTTAATCTTCTTGGCTGTTTGTAAAACACTGAAGAACTTTGATCAAACATCATTTAATGATTTTCAGCATTATTTGTTCGTTTACTATGACGTATATCCAGTGTATTTGAGCACAATACTACGCTAAAGAAACTGACATTTAACTACTGTATTCATTTTTAAATCATTATTTTGATTAAAATTTGCATCAATTCGTATCATAGAAAAATGTTAACTGCAATCTTTTCTGTCACCAATACTAAAAGAAAGTATTGCATTTTTTAAATCGCTCTGATTTATAATGATGATGATGATGATAATAATAATAATAATTTATTATTTATATTGCGCAAATTACATTTAAATAAGATCAAATGCGCTTCCATTACAACTTTGCAATAAACTATGAAAACTAAAATCTACAATCTAATTTACAAATATATCTATATATTACAATACAAATCTGATTTAAAAAGTTACAATCTAAAAACCTAAATCATGTCTTTAAAAGCTTTTCTAAAAAGATACGTTTTAATTAACGATTTAAAAGATTTAAAATTGGTTTCCTCTCTTATCTGTGATGGAATTCGAAGTTTGTTCCAGAGGGTAGGGGCCGCCGTTGCAAACGCCCTGTCGCCCAATGTCTTCTCTCCTATCCTTTTAGGTGGCACCAAAAGTAGCTCTTTGTTTGATATCATACTATAACATGTTGATTACTTTTTAACCTTAATTATTTCACAGATATATTTAGGTGCCAGTTTTGAAGCTTAATTACAAACCATTTTACATTTTTGACATCTGACCGCATTGTTTTGTCCGATGTCTTTCCAGAAGGATGCCACCCATGTTCCCCACCCCTCCCTAGTGAGATTGTGTTTGAAGCTGATGTCAGTAATGGGAATCATGTGGTTGCTGGGGTTCGTATACGCCATCTTTAATGATAACCTTTATCTCGAGTACGTCTACATTGTTATCACCAGTTTGCAGGGTAAGTTGAAAACTTCAGTACAGCAGAAATAACGAAGCACATCAATAGATATATTTCCAATCCCCAAATATACGTATACTGTAATTAGTTAGAGTAGCTGAAGTAGCTTGTAAAAACTAGTTTCAACATGTGTGTGTGTGTTGGGGGGGGGGGGGGTTGTTCAATGCGTTGCCCTGTGGCGAATATTTTAAGCCCATGTTCTATTGTTGAGGGGTAGCTAAATCTAGGGGAACTTTGTTCAACGGATGGCGCTTTTGAGGGAAAAAAACGTAACCGCATGTTCTACTTTCAAATACCTATCCATCAATTGCTTAAGCTAGTTTTATGTTTAACCTCTAATACATTATGCTGATATTGAAACCAAAACTCGCTGTGCCTTAAAACTGCGATTTTGTTTCTATGTGGCAATATTAAGTTTGTATACATACAATGTTTTCTTAAGAAATATTTCAGTTCGTTGTAGTTACGTTCATGTATGCAAGTTATAACAGTTGAATCTTTTCCTCTTCGTAGGATTTTTCATTTTCGTCTGTTTTGGATGCAGCAAAGAAATACGCAGACTGTACAGTAGCAAGTGTCGCTGCGAACACAATGAAACCACTCAACCGGAACAAGAGGACCATCGAAGAAGAGCAAGACGTGGCTTTTTGGAAACGACGGTCTAATCAGTAGTAATACTAAGAAGTAATAATAACAGTTCTCAGAACGCATTTACGCAAGCGTCAATGCGTTTGAAATAATATTTTACTGGCTCAAAAAGTAAATATATTAATGAAGTTATAAGGATACATATAGAAGTTTCCCTAAAATTACTCTATGCTGAAATTAAAAAAGTGTGTTTTTAAACTAGATTTTAATAATGAAACTGTGTCTGCACCTCCGACGTTGGCTGGCAGAGCGTTCCACAGTTGGTGGCACAGCGGTTGAGGTTTACACTACTGTCACTTTGGTGCCCACACTAATGTCATAGTAGTGACAGTTGGCACTAGTGTGACAACGATGGTGGTGACAGCGGTGTACTTAGCTGCGCTGTGACAGCAGTGGCATAGATAGCACTGTGACAGCGATGACAACAACATTAGTGTGACAGCGATGTATACTGACAACGCTGCAACAACGACAATGGCAACGCTGTAACATCACTGTGCAAACTAGTGTGGTAGTGATGACATGACAGCGCTGCGACAGCGATGTTCACACTGGTGGCAACTGATAGCGCTGTAACAGTGGTGACAACTAACAGCGCTGTGACAGTGATGTTTACACTTGTTTGACAGCGATGTGCACATCACTATGACAGCGGTGTCAACTGATAGCGCTGTGACAGCGATGTTCACACTTATGTGACAGATGTGCACACCATTGTGACAGCGGTGTCAACTGACAGGCTGCTGTCACAGATGTTTACACTTGTGTGACAGCGATGTGCACATCACTGTGACAGTGGTGTCAACTGATAGCGCTGTGACAGCGATGTTCACACTAATGTGACAGCGATGTGCACACCATTGTGACAGCGGTGTCAACTGACAGGCCGCCGTCACAGTTATGTTCATACTGGTCAGGCACAATTACTGTATGCAAATGGCACGTACCTGATATCGTAGTTGATTACATCTGGTAAATGCACTGTTAACACTAGTAAATGAAGGCAAAATTTAGCGTGAAATTCGACTGTATACATTTCAGTAACCCAGCTAGTATGCAACAGATAAATCGTGGACACCTTTTTCGCCGATTGAGTCTCGACAGAGAAAGTGCCATTACTAAACGAATAACAAATATCATCGAACTGTGCGAGGTATTGCGAGCTTATTTTAGGATAACATTTCCGCACACTACCGATTGACCTGAAAGAAAAAAGCCTCGACAGAACAACATAAACACAAATAACTGCGAATGAGAGCACTAACATAAATAGCACTGAAACCTGAGGATTGCTCATAAATTTATTACCCCTAAGCTTACAGTATCGCGTTATACAGACAAAAAAAGACAAGTGTCTAGGTTACTATTTTTGATTTCGCGACTCAGGCTTTTGTTACATAGTGTGCAGCAAACTACAGCCCGTTCTATATGGTCAATCAATTTTCTACCAAACTAATGCTAATACTGTATAACAATAGCCACTGAACCACCTATAAACATGCAAGTATTGGCGACGACGGTTGCTGAAGTCGTATTTACTTATTTCGTCCTTTCATCTATGTATCATCTCATGTTTATATGTACAGACGAAGATAATTAAGTTAAGTAATTTGTGAAGAGGTACGAATTCCCTTAAATAGGAAGCCATAACAATGACCGGATAAATGTTTATTCTATGCTAACTTAAAATTAGTCTACAAAGGCTTGTACAGATGTGCAAGATAAAGCAAGCAAAAGTCGTATCGAAATAACGACATCTATGACAGACGATGTTCGCTACAGGGGTTCCTTTGTGCGAGTAGTATTTGAACAAAATTAAGAACATACGCTTCCTACAGTATGTAGGGTAAGCCAGTTTTATGTTCACCAATGCATGTCTCTTCATCGAGGTTCAGATGTCGCCTGTTTTACAGTACGACTACGAAAACCATGAACGCTTATGCATATTATCAAAAAGTTTGTTTATCGACCAATCAGATAAAAGATCACAACTTGAACAAGTGGAGATAAACCGCAAGCACGCAGAACGGTGTGGTGTGGTCTCGTCCTTGATTGACTAAGAAACACTTCCACAAATAATTACATGTGTTCACAGTTTCTTTAGTCGTACTGTAAAAAGTCAGTAGAACTAGAAACATGTTTGAAGAAGCAGCCGATTTAATCGCATTCTAAACGTTTATTTTGATGGAGATTGATAATGAAATGATTAATTAATTAATTAATTAATTATAGATAACTAAGTTATTTTCACATTACTATTCGTCCCGAGTAAGGGTTGATAATTTATACTGGCATAATATAAAGCATAACATTTACTACCATATTTCTTTTCTTTTTCTTCACTTACCTGTCTGTTTTATGTTTGTCTCTTGTCCTGGACATTTTGGCATCAGTAGTGCCCTCTTCATGCAGTTGTCGGTGTTACCGACAGTTAAGTGAAGGAAAAGAAGAGAAATATCAGAGTAACCGTCTGTGCCAAACTACGAGAGCTAGCAAATATTTACTACGCCAAATTCAGAGCATTGGGCAATATGCTACTATAACAGTGCTAATTTGCGTCATAAATCTAGTAATATTTTAGTATTTTTCAATCTTCTGTATTTAACAACTGTCATTTTGTGCTTCTGTGAACACAAATTGCATCGTATCGCATTAGTTAATTGTTTGAACAGGTCGCTGGATCATACAGTTTTGTTGGTCCCTTTTCAAGCGGTTGCAGACTTATTATGCCAGGTTACTAAGGTCTTGCTGCTGTTTCCTGGCAAATTTGTGGGGGATTTAATCCGGCAAAATTATTGACATAATCACGAGCATAATAGCTGCAGTCGAGACAATTTAGAGCATAACGGTCTTTTTTAGGGTGAAACGGTCTTTTTTATGGTGATACAAAAAGTATAATACTCAAACACTCGTCGTCCGTGATCTGCTATAAAGCCGTTTACAGCAGGGTACGTATGACTTGCATCCCGCTGTATGAGCTGCTTCCAGAAGGTGTCGTCAATTGCACGAACAAGTTGTGGAAACTGTCCTTTCCCTCCAGTGCGTTCCATCTGATGGACTTCCTCTGTAAGAATAAGAAAATAATTATAGTTGCGGCGTTAGATATAATGTAACATAACTTAAATGATTACCGACTCAGCAATGACGCGGCCATAGTTAAATATATAAAAAGATCGTGGACAAGGATATAAATGAATAAAAAGAACACGAATACGGATGATTACGAACTCAGCAAAGACGCGGCCATTAGTTAAATATATGAAAAGAACATGGATACGGATATAACTAAATAAATAAAAAAACATGGATACGGATGTGAGTGTATTTTATAGTCTTTCTGGAGATAGGTGAGTTCAAGGGTGCAATTAAATTGAAATAAAGACAATTCTTTGCTCGTATGGTCTGAGTGGGAATTCTTTTGCTGCACGCGGGAAGTAATAAATACTTACGTTAAGAGCAAGCTCCCCGACCATCTGCGTTGTCACATTTAAGACTCACTTGGCTCTCGCCAAACTGCTGGCAAGTGTTGGTGTTTTCATTGCCTTGTAGCGTGTATAGCAAGAGTCTGTTCCCATGACCTGCATTAAGACATGCACAAATGACAGCAAGAAGAAAAAACTGCCAACTGCAGAAGCACAAACCCTTGTACATCTCTTAGAATACTGGTTGCCGAGCCAAGTCAAACAAACCAATTGTTGCCCATATCTATATCTTGCGCGTGTCAAAGGCATACAAAACTAATGAAATAAAGTTTGTCAGTGATTTATAGAATCCCAGAAAAAATCAAAATATAGCTGTTACGGTATAGGCGTAAGTAAGGTGATGTGTTTCGGTAGCCTGTTGTTTCAATGTTGCCAAAGTTTTTAACATTTCAAATTGCAATTGCTAATTGCTAAATGATATATGGGTTATCTTGGTGATAATCTTTATCACACCTCGTATACATACCTTACGTCGCTCATCTTTTGCCATTGGCGTACCTTTGCCTTACCCCGTGACAGAATGGGGCCATCCTTTCCCCGCCACGATCTCTTTGGGATGTTGGCCTTGTATATCTCCTAAAATGCCACTTCAACGAAATACATCATATATATCAAATACTCGAACCACTTTATTTTAAACCTTATTTATTGTCTGACTGTGAGCGAAACAGGACTGAAACCGTTCCAGTTAAGGTACATTAGTGGTGGACCATTAGAAAAGTGGTGGAGGGATATGGTCTAAAAGAAAAAAAAAATTACGAAATAGCAAAAATGCAAGAAAAAAAATCCAGTAAGGCAAAAAAGTTTTAAAAAATTGCGTGTGTACCCCACATGAACAAACACGAATCTGATGAGCTGGAACATAGATATTTATATTATGACTCTCTGAAATTCGATTAATAACTGAGTAGAAACGTTTTAAACTGGGGTTCCTGTTACGTTGCAGACCAAGCAGTATTTGTTGTTGATATTCATGGTATATTGGGATTTGATTTTAGCGTTGTTTTGTGCAAACTGTTGACATTGAATATTAAGGGTTGACTGTATGACGCCTTCTATCGATGTATAGAAAACGGCGCACCTCACCCGGTAATTGCCAAATTCACCATCATTAAGGATAAAGAATTTGTACGCTCAAAAGAACGGAACCTAGGAGGATCAAAGTATGGTCTGTCAGAAGACTTTCCAAAAGAGATCGTCCCAATAAGAAAGTGCCTGATGCCAAAACTAAAAGAAGCCAGAAAGCAAGGCCATAAAGTGAAGTTGAGCTACGATACGCTGGTCTTGGCCTTTCCAAATCGGTGAGCGCGCTGTGTCGAGATTTGATCGACTTCTTCCTCAGTAATTTTGAGCTCTTTTTCTATGAAGTTTCTCAGAATGAATTCAGTTTTAGAGTATGATTCATCCTTTTCTTCTGGGATATTAAAAAGTTTACATTGTTTCGCCTCGAGTGCTTGATCTTTCTTGACAAGTTGCCTGTTCAGTTTCCCTTCTTCCATTTTAACACGCTTCGGTCTCAAAAAAAATTAAAACTACATCGCTACATCGCCTTTTTAACTTCGCTGCAGGCACAGCGAAAAGAAAGCACCTCTAATACGTCAGTTCAGTAGGAAAGCTCCGGCCCAGTAATCGAAGTAGTAATATATACTGCAGTAACTGAAAAACTTCATATTAAGTTTTTATTATTTTTTTTGGAAGTAAAATTTTCATTCAGTGAGAAAGACTGGATGGGAGTATCAATTTTAGGTTGATATCTAGGTTATTAGATTGCGGCTACTCTGTCTTTCATGAGTTTTACTCTAAGTGTTTGGAAAAAAATGAAATAATGCCTCTCGAATGAGAAACTTGACCCGCTGACTTGCCACCGTGTTTAACATTCGCAATAAGGCTTGGACAATCTTAAAACTACAACAAAGATATCCTGAGTACGATTCTCACATATATTGCATATATGTACTGTATGACAGTACCACATAAACTGATATAGTTACATACAAAATCATGTAATTGTGGTTCAAATTAATGATCATTTTAATATGACATGTATTTCACACACAGGTTGGCTATGGTTATTTAAAAACCTGTTTTGCGATATGTGGTAAGCAATTTTGTGGCACTAACCCACTAACTAGAGTGAAAGAGAAGGACAGTCTTGGGCGCAGTATGTTCAAAGAAGACTCTACGAACACCCTTGTCATCAAGGCTGAGGCGATCATTGCCAATGGTCCACTGCTGTGAAAACACAATTTGCAGGATGATGTGGCGGACCGTTGGTGAACAAAGATCTCGCGTTTTTATGCACAACGTTAATTATCCCCTTTTCATCTCAATGATTTAACACTGTCAGCTCATAAGTTATTTCAAAAGTACAAACCTGAATGAATGAAAAGAACGAAAACCCTGTGCATCAATGGCAACTTTGGAATTTCGTAAAAAGCAAATTTAATTCAAGGAACACCACCGAAAATCTAATCGAACGACCTTTCTCGATCTCGTATTATCCTTCCCTAGAGTGCTTTTAATATATCCAGTCGTAATATATAAGTCGACCACTGCTCCCCTCCCCCCCGCACCCATCCCCCCACTTCCCTTCAACCTTCCAAAAGTTATATGTAGCCGGTGAGAACATTAATGAAAAGTGATACAACTGTAGTAATGTTTAGTAATGTTATAATAATACTGGTAAAAGTTTATATCAATTTCAATAACCGAAATTTACGAACCCCGCACCAAACTATCTTGTAAATAATATTAGCTATTTTTGTAACACTGAAAACAATGATGATCAGTTGAAATCTAAGAAATATTTTTGTAAAGGGCTAATTTTCACAGTATCTTGATCAATATATAAACGTCAATTTGTTTTTGACATTTTTTATACAAGTTTAGTTTGTGAATTTCAGTCTGTTGTCAGTTTAGGCAATAAATGTCATAATTTTTAAAAATTCCAGTTTTGGCTGTTTTGATATATATTCATAATATTGAAAAACTAACTATTCTCTCATTAGACAGTGATATTTTTCCCTCCGCAATGTAATTTCAAATATATCAATACTGATTATTTTGAGCAGCACTATCAAATCGTACGTATAATACGTAAAGTCTTGTTTCCCTTCCGTTCTCGTTCCCCCTTCCTTTCCTGTTGAATGAAATGACCAAGCCTAACCCTTTCCATTGGCATCAAAAAAGTGATGACACCCCCACCCCTCTCCCTACCTTTCCGGTCACACGCACTCTTGCACCGTTAGTCCTCATGTGCATACACAAGACAACAGTAGTATACCAGTTTATTTACAAACAAATATTAGTAGGGGGAAGGTGAGTAGGTTTGGCTGACCTAGACGGGCTTGCCCAGACTTGCCCGAGTCCTTAATTCACAAACAATACGTTTTGGCGTCACATGCGGAGTGCACAGAAATTCTATAGACTGACTATGATGGTTTTTGTTTTTCCATGCGGAGTGCAAAGAGTTTTCTTTGTACCAAGTTAAGACTTCAAACTCATTGACTTTCAAATTCAGAAATCAGTCTAGCGTGTAACAATCAAACAGAGACACAGAGAAAGTTTGTAAACCATACATCTTATTTCACGTTCAGATGTTGAATTTTATTTTCCACGGAAGAACGCTCTAAAAAGTCGGAAGACGATCAAATGAAAATTTTCCTTGCTTGGATTTAAAACATGCACGTTCTTGAGGGATCTGAACGTTTTCCAGCCCTTTACAATCATTATCTTGCTTTCAGGGAAGAAAGAGAAAAACGTTGCAAAAGTAGAGCACAATTGGTCTAAAACAGACAGACACAGACAGACAGACAGACCTAGCCAGCTCAGAAAACAAGCTTCTTTTCCAAAAGTGTTGAGGGAATATTACTGGACGAAAAATAGCTCTTTATTAA
>JAOEHT020047146.1:0-14032 GCA_025448195.2 Parazoanthus atlanticus | reverse complement strand
ACCATTTTGTTTTACGAAAATAGTAAATTTTTCTTGAGTTGTGAATTTTGTTACTGTCCTCTTAGATAAGTTATTTATACGCCTTTTTGTGAGGCAAAATTGTTTTTATTATGTTAGTATTAATTTATGATAATATGATCGACATATACATAAGACAGTAAGTTTTAATTAGTTTGATATTTCTGGAGCTTGTTTTACAGTGGCATTGTCAGTGTTTTGAGTTCTTCTGAGTAGGAATAAATATTAACGATTTTTTTTTAAATTAAAAAAAGTAATGGCAATCGTCCAAACAGCTCTACACGAACCGTTGAAACATTTTGAATTAACTTCTATATAAAGTTAGCAAAAGAATTTTTCGACGATATATTTTCCCCAAGAGCTAATTTCTGAACCGTACAAAATGATTGGCTTAATTCAGAGGAGTCAGTGTTATGCTAATATCTATCACTCAATAATGTAAAGTTCATTAAACGGCTTTGCAGCAAAAGGTGCACGAATTGCTTGGTCTTTCAATGACTCTTCTGTTAAAGTGCCGCTTCCAGCTAATTGATGATATTTCTATGCCAAGATAGTTCTACTCATATACTCTTTCAATTCTAGCGTTTTCATTAGAATTGCTTAAAGATACCGATTTAATGCTTTTCTTCATCTTTTCTGAAAAACCATAATTTTGTTTTTGTAAGGTTTATATTAGCTTCTAGTTCCATGCATGCACGCAAAACTGTGAACAATATTTCAAGTATTATGCAAGCTTTGTAAAGAATTTGTATACAAGTGACAGTCAGTTCAATTTAAATTTTCAAAAGGAAATATTAAAGACAAACCAAAGCAGTTTCAGGACGTCCTATGAGATGCTTTTAAGCATCAAATAATTCCCTTAGCTTTTAACTGTTTAACATTTTTAGCATTTGAGTTTTATTCAAGTGTCCATGACAATGTCTTAATTTTTGGTTTTAAAAGATTATACTAAATATAATTGTTATGAACGCTAGGAAGAATAGCGCTATAAAATAATAATAATAATTATTGCTATTATTATTATTATTATTATTATTATTATTATTATTATTATCATCATCATCAAGCAGTCGACAACACTGAGCTCTCTAAGCAGGAAAACCACTGAAAACATTACTGAACAGGCTAGATTTTCACAAACAGTCTATTTCGTTTCCATGAAATGATGTACAGAACGTCTTTAGCACGAAGCTTTGAGAAAATGTTAATCATTATATTTATATTCGGTGAGTGAAACAATCATCGTTACACAAGTTTGTCGGCTTAAGAAAAAATTGAGATAGCGAGAGAGAATATTGCTCCCTTTTCTCAAAGTCAGTATTTCTTTCTTGGATCAAGTGGCAGGGTTTGAGGTGTATTTCGAGGGTCTTGGGACACAATGACATTGTATATATATATACATTTAATTTATGATAGCGCCCATTGTGATCAAGATTTCCTTCCTCTACAACATCTACATATACCTTTGTCATTTGGTTTTGCTTTCAGCCTTATGCACGCTTTTTTTTAACAGAAGAACCACGTACCTTTGGTAAAGACCAAGTGTTCTCAGATGCAGTTCAAACTCAACCTAAGAACATCCAGTTTTATTGGGTAAAGGCTGAACGTTCTTGAATCTCTTGAAGATTTCAATCTCAAATGTTCTTAATGTTGTTTTGAGTGTCTATAATGAAAGAGACTATGGGCTGTTGTCGAAATGGATGTCATGGAACAAATCCAAGCCAACCATAAGATATGTAACTTAACAGAACGATACCGAGCCAAAGGGACCAAATCAATAATTGACAAACAGTAAAAACACTTTGATATATATTTCAGTCAATTCTATATCCGTAAAGTTAAATTGTATAAATGTGATCTCCGGCATTCCTTTTTGACTCCTCACTTGATTGGCCGACTCTGTTTTGCGTTCAAGCTTATTTTAAAATCGTTTCAAGCAACTTCTAATTACTAAAATATCAAACTGGTTGTGTCAGTCTTGGTTTTCTGGCAATCTGCAGGGAACTCTGTCCCGGCCCAAACTTCAAAGAAATGATCAGTAAGACAAGTTACAAATCGCAGCGGGCCAGCTGAATCGCGTAAATGCAATTTCTCTATGTTCGTTTAGAATAGTGATTTAAAGTCTATTAACGGAGTCCACTTAGTTTTTCTTCCAATCAGTAAGATTGATGATCAGTTACATCGTTTTCCGATCGTTTATACTCATCCTTTTCTATCCGCTGCCACATCCATCTTGTTCGCGCCCTCTCCAGCTTTCTGATAATGGTGTTTATCCGGCCCAGATCTAGTCAGGTTATTGTCCTGATTTCCAGCGATATCAAGTTTCTTGGACTTCCAAGGATTTCCAACGAAGACAAGTCACTGTCTTGATTTGACCTGTAACGACTAACACCAATGTTAGGCAGTTTTGCTTCTCATTCAAAAGTGGCCATGGTATACAAACCATGGCTCAACCAAACTCGCCCCGTGCAAAAAACTGTTAGCTTACGTGCAAAAGCAGGTAAGACAAAATGTGCGTGGTGTGACTGTGGCCACAGTTGGCCCAGTCCCTATACGCGCGTTTATACCGAAAGAGACTCAGCGAAGGACATGCATCCGCCATTTTGTTTTGTGTTCAGTGTTCTCGGTTTGTACTGCTGAGTGCAGAAGCCGCACAAAGTTTTACGTTCCTTGTATACTCGTATATTCGTACTCTGGACATTAAATGAATAGAAAGCTTGTGTTGTTTTTGGTCCGCCTGTGGTTAGTCCTTCCGAGCGTGCCTTGGGGGGACGCGTTTTCCCAGAATCCCGGGGGTAAAAACGAAAAGAAGTGTTGTGAGTTTGAATCTGACTTGCAGGAGATTTGTGTTGCTAGAATTGAGACATGAACAGAATTTAGAGTTCCGATCCGCAACATGTGTGAGTATCTTGTCTACATTTTCTATATATTTTGAAACTGGATTTGTACTTAGAAGATTTTGTATTTAGAAGTGTTGGACTTTCTATTTAGCGAATTGTTGCAAGATGAAGATCACGTACAAGGATGGAGTAAGAATTATGGAATAAGAATAAATCGCAATAATCTCGACTGTGTGGAAACAAGAGTGATTTGATCAGTGGCTGATACTACATGTCGGTGGACACAGTGACTATTCAACTGATTTCAGAAGTGTGCGAAGAGTGTAGTGAATTTCATGCAACAATAACAACAGCAACTGTGGTTTTACAAAATTGTTTTTATTTGGTAGTGTATAGGAAAAATGTTTTACAAGCAAAGAGATTAATACAAATGTATAGTACGAGCTACCGTAATACCCAGTAAAGGTTAGTCGACAGACAGTGAGCTGACACAGTGTATTTGCAGAGAATTGGTCAGTTGAATTAAACATTTAACACAAACAAAGAAAATTTCAAGAGTATGAATGCGATTTTGTGGGCTTCTCTTACTATGGGCGTAAATATAGCGATGCAATTGTGATACGCTATTACAAGTTGCTTTCTATTACGTCGTTCGACCAATAAATTGGGAAAGGAAACGTAATTGTATCTTGCATTTTTATTTATAATTGATATTTCGATGCCTGAGAAAGCATTTTATTCACCTTTTTGCAAAGTCGATAACTTAAAAATGCTATGGAAAACATTTTTCACAAATAAAAGTGATTGCAGGGCAAAATAGTGCTTCATATTATTGTACACTTGATTTCCGGTGAAATAACTAGTTTCAAAAATATTTTAGAATATATCTGAAATGTTTCTTTTAGACCTAGCTACAGCATTTTAGCAAAAAAAGAATAGTCCCAAATAATATTTTAGCTTGCACTGACGATTTGATGACTTCAGTGATAATTAAAATATTTTTCGAACCTTGAAAAAATCTTCTATAACTGGAAAAAGAAAATTTAAATCTACATTTTGTACAACAAATCATTATTATATGAAATGTAGACAAACAAGACCACATATTAATTGAATTTTGGTTTACATGGCAACACGATAGGCCACTTTTCTGCTATTTAACCACCTACTGACTTTGCAAACCTAATAAGTCACAAACATTAAAACTCCTCCGACAGAATCCAAATCACCAATAAAATTGGAAAGTCATCACAATTTCTCACCCATCAGAAAAATTTTGGAATCTATGTTCAATGCTAAATTCCAACTGTACCTGACCAAACAAGCTCACGCCTATTCATGATCACCACATAATATATAAATACAATCAAACTTCCAAACAGTGCAAGACTTGATGATGATTATACGATCGAAAACGTTTGTCATCTTTTTTATAATACATTTGTTTTTATCTCAAGTATAACTTTATTAAAACTCAAATAAACCTTAAAGGACTTATTAAATATTTTCAGTGATCACGGCTAGGAGTTAAACCTCAGAGCGTACATTTACTTTGTTTTTCTGATTTCTAATGAATTGTTAAAAATTAAAATTGCAAAATCTGGGCTCCTTAAGGGTGAAGTTTAACCTACAGCTCTAAAAATCTCAAAATAATTTTCAACGATTTATGTTAAACTTCTAAAACGGGGTACAAACATTGCAAAAATGGAAAGAAAGGTGAGTCATTAACAAACATAGTGGCTAAATTGTGTTTGTAATTAGACCTTTCTCCGAGTTCAAGGGTGCACAATTATAGTTGCCCTAATAAAGATAGTTCAAATGCTAAATTTCTGCACTAGCTCACGAATTATGTTTAAAACCAACTGAGTAATTCACACAAAATAGCAATAACAAATGAGTCAAAAGTTACCTTAAGAACACGTCCAGTAAAACGTTTCTGCCCACAAGTTTACTCAATCTAGCCTCCCAGTACATTAGAGCATCCCTTGGACTTTTAGAATATTGCATGTATTTGAAGAAAGCACCAGGAACGAGTGGTAGCATCAAATTTTTCAAAGGACATATCACTGAACAAGCTTTAGGGGGTCTAGCTATAGATAGTGTTATATAAACGACTCGAAGCAGATTTACAACCTCCACAAAGCTTGATTTGTTTACTATTCAGTTACCTCCAAACTCGAAAATAGTTGCCTGTACAAGTTACACCTATTTGTTTTCGGCCCCATTGTAATTTTCAACGACCAGTTTGTGTAAATTTGCAGCACAAAATCTTAGTTCTTCGATAATTTACAGGATTAAACCGTCCTCACCTTTAATTATGATGGGCTTTAGTGTCAGCAAAAAGATCAAAAGTTACAAAACTGAATAATCATTTCAATGTAACCGACACCCAATTCCCGTGATTTCGTCACCAGATCTCGTTTTGGAGGTTCGAAGAAAAAAAGAGGGGGAAGGGTTCCTCCTTTCCCCACCCCCTCCCCTTCCTTTTTTTTCTCTTCGAACAGCCAAAACAAGATCTGGGAATGAGATCAAGCTTCCGACCGAACGGAAACTGGTAATGAGTGGCAACAGAGACACGTCATCATTTATGTACACACTTCATATATGCATGTCACTTGTAGCCCACAACATTCCAGATTGTTATCTAAATAGAGAAAAACAGCTTTAGCCACCCCGCCCTCCTCCTAAAATGTTAAATAACTGTCTTCTCGGTCATTTTCAGTTGTATAAGTGTGTTCTTTCTATCAGTGTTTTATCTACTTTCAAAGCCTAATGTTTTATAAGCTGCTCCTCCGTACTGAAAATTTTTTTCCCTTGCTTCTGATAGAGGTCTTGGCATGAATAAATTAACCAAGGCTTTTGTCAGGTCTTAACTCCGTAAGAGTAAACCCTCAATGTATTAGTAAACATTAAACCCTCAATGTATTAGTAAACATTGACCTTAAGGTGGCTCGAAAAAGTCTTTCATTTTCATTGTCATTGAAATTTATGAAAGGCTTACTCATTCGTAGTGAAAAATTATTGTTATTTGTTGATAGCTTGTGTTACAATATTCTTTCAGCCTATGAGTGTCAACGCTTGTACTCCCACCGATAGTTTTGTTTTCATGGTAACTTGACATGCAGGGCCTTAAATACACCCTATTTTGAGCATTCGACTGCATTTCACTGTCAGATTAGTCGGCGAATTCCCCTTATATTGCAGCAAAATTGCATCCACATCAAGGAGCACAGGTTTGAATGTCACCTTATATTTTCAGTGTTAAATGTTGACTTTTTTAAAACTAAATCAATGTTGACTTTTTTAAACTTTGCTTAAATATGCTCCTTGGTGTGCAAACACGTTTGGTGCAATAAGAAAGGAGCAGTTGAATGCTAAAAATAAAGTGTATTCTATACTCTGTCAGGTTGTTATTGAAATTTTGGTGGGAGTACAACATCACAGTTGATAAGCAGAAAAGTTGTTGTAACACCAGATAACAACGATTTACGGTCGCAGTTACAGAAGGTAACGTCACGTTCCCTTTGTCTTCTGGGCAGCTGGAGACGTTTGTTACAGAATATTTCATCTTATAGACATTAATTGTCCTTGCGAGCAGCCTCGTTTTTGTTCTCTTATTTTTCAGATCAAACTTGCGAACAAGAACAAATTACTTCTTTCTCGCTGTTGTTGATTTGGTTAATGGAGAGGTTACTATTCACGGCGGTCTGTACTCACTAAGTGTTTGGTTGCAACAGTTAGATCTGGACTATGGGTAGTGTCTGTAGCACTAGCTTTGCCAGTATTGCGTATTTTTGAAGTGGAGCTAAACTTCAGCGACAGCATACCGTAAAATCTCAGTTAAAAGCCCCATCGTTTATAAGCCCCAGTTATAGGCTCATCGATATCTACCTGCTGACAAAAATAGTAATCCGGTCATATACCCCCGGGTATAAGCCCTCTTCAAATACTAATATATATTATCGATGTAATGTTACGTTAAACGACATAAGTGTTAATTTCTTTCTCAGCTATTCATTCTGAAAGGTTCTTTGTATACTAGTTATAAGCCCGCCCCCCCCCGATATAAGTCCCCTCGTTTAGCCCACCCAAAGCCTTTTATGAACTTGTAGAAGCCCAGAGATTATTTAAGCGATATTTTGCGGTATAACACAACCGCCATCAAGCTGGTTCTCTCAATTTCTTGCATTCTATTGTATGTTTTACACAAGAGAAAGATTTCCTTTTGTAATCACATAACTGTCAAGGAAAGTTTTCCAGGGCTACAATTCTCTAAAACTTGAAATGTTGACTGTCTTCATCACCATGTTAGGAGCCGTGTTTGTGGTCTGCTGTTGCCCGTGGTTCGTGCCTGTTGTATTGAATAAAAGCTAAAAAAATGTGGATATTCTAACAACCTATGTGGCCTTGAAGTGGCCGAATGCCTGGCATAACTCTGCGGAGCACCAAGGGTCCAACGTTGTGTCGGCAGACAGCAAAAATTTTTAACAAAGGATGGTTGACTTCCATAAATAGCACCGCCTAAAATGACCCAATGGAGAAACTAATGGAGTATCGCAAAATTTCACCTTTGTAAGCCCCCACCCCCAACCTCATAAAGGCTTATCTACCTGCTAACAAAATAATAGTCCGGTTACAAAACCCCCCAGGATATAGGCCCCCATTACATAAGCCCATCTAATGTATTTCAATATTAAGTGCTTAATAACTGCCTTAACACTCCCTATCCTGCACAGTAAGGAGGCCCAAGGGAGGCCGTACTGAACACTTCCTATCTCACCTAGTAAGGAGGCTGTACAGAACACTTCCTATCCCACCTAGTACGGACGCTGTACTGATCACTCCTTATCCCGCCTAGTAAGGAGGTTGTACTGAACACTTCCTATCCCATCTAGTAAAGAGGCCGTCCTGAATACTACCTATCCCGCCTAGTAAGGAGGTCGTACTTAACACTCCCTATCCCGCCTAGTAAGGAGGCCGTACTGAACACTTCCTATCCAACCTAGTAAGGAGGCCGTACTGAACACTCCCTATCCCGCCTAGTAAGGAGGTCGCACTGAAGAGTCCCTATCCCGCCTAATGAGGTCGTACTGAACACTCCCTATCCCACCTAGTAAAGAGGTCGTACTGAACACTCCCTATCCCACCTAGTAAGGACGCTGTACTGATCACTCCTTATCCCGCCTAGTAAGGAGGTCGTACTGAACACTTCCTATCTCATCTAGTAAAGAGGCCGTCCTGAATACTCCCTATCCCGCCTAGTAAGGAGGCCGTACTGAACACATCCTATCCCGCCTAGTAACGAGGTCGTACTGAACACTTCCTATCCACCTAGTAAGGAGGTCGTACTGAACACTTCCTATCGAACCTAGTAAGGAGGCCGTACTGAACACTCCCTATCCCGCCTAGTAACGAGGCCGTACTGAACACATTTTATCTGACCTAGTAAGGAGGCCGTACTGAACACTCCCTATCCCGCCTAGTAACGAGGCCGTACTGAACACTTTTTATCTAACCTAGTAAGGAGGCCGTACTGAACACTTCCTATCCAACCTAGTAAGGAGGCCGTACTGAACACTCCCTATCCAACCTAGTAAGGAGGCCGTACTGAATACTCCCTATCCAACCTAGTAAGGAGGCCGTACTGAACACTTCCTATCTAACCTAGTAAGGAGGTCGTCTATCCCGCCTAATAAGGAGGTCGCACTGAACACTCTCTATCCCGCCTAGTAACGAGGTCGTACTGAACAGTCCCTATCCCGCCTAATAAGGAGGTCGTACTGAACACTCCCTATCCCGCCTAGTAACGAGGCCGTACTGAACACTTCCTATCCAACCTAGTAACGAGGCCGTACTGAACACTCCCTATCTCACATAGTAAGGAGGTTGTACTGAACACTCTCTATCCCACCTAGTAAGGAGGTCGTACTGAATACTCCCTATCTAACCTAGTAAGAAAGCCGTACTGAATACTCCCTATCCAACCTAGTAAGGAGGTCGTACTGAACACTCCCTATCCCGCCTAGTAAGGAGGCCGTACTGAACACTCCCTATTCCACCTAGTAAGGAGGCCGTACTGAACACTCTCTATCCCACCTAGTAAGGAGACCGTACTGAACACTCCCTATCCTACCTAGTAAGGAGGCCGTACTGAACACTCCCTATCCCACCTAGTGAGGACATTCCTTATCCCACCTAGTAAAGAGGCCGTACCAAAAACTCCCTATTACGCCTAGTAAGGGGGTGGTATTTAATTCTCCCAATCCAATCCTGTAAGGGGGTCGTGCTGAACACTCGTGTTGCACTGGTTAGTTTATTAGTTTGTTGATAAGATCAATTAAATAAAATTTAAAAATATCTAATAAACGAAGGAACAAATGATTTAGTTAATCAAATAATTAAGTAAGTAATTAATAAAATAATAACCAAGAGTTAATTAATTGTTTAAATGTTTATTTATATATTTTATTATTTATTTACTAATTCATTATTAAATGAAAGAGAAAATGGAAGGAACGAGGAGAGAAAAAGATGATAATGATAATCATTATTATAAAATAAGCCAGCAACAGATGTGCGGGCTCACAAACTATGGTTGTTATCAAGACAATGAAAGGCTTCGAAAACTAGAGTAGATCCAGGTTTGTTAATGAATAAGTATTTGTAATCCTATGAGGCTGAGGAAAATTAAGGATTAATTCACGCGTGTTTTCAAAGTTTGAAAAAATTGCCCGAATCGCGAAGCAAAATTACTTTGAACAAAACAGACCTTATCGGCGTGCTTGCAGTACATGTAATCCATTGGCATTGAGAGTCGTTGTGTACTCAGGTGGTTTTGCCGATAACTCTCGTTTGAATGTGTTCTGCAATCAATTAGTGGCTAACAGCTTTACAGTTCAATTACTGTTGATGTTCGATTCTTTTCTGAGTTCTTCTTTCCTTTCACAAGTCTGGTTTTAAGGCAAGATTTCACTGAGCACAACCACATGGAAAACATAAAGTCTGTCGTCTCTCTCAAGTTACTAACAAACCGTCAGCGTCGTTTTCGTGCTGATTTTTAACTCCTTAATGGACAAAGCTGTTAATCGAGTTCTTGGTTTAAACTTCTTCATTCTTCAAGCGAAGTAGCCGCCATCAGGCATCTGAAGTTTCACAAGAACAACATGAACGAAAAGTCCAGTTCTCAGTGCAGTGGCGCACGTCGAGTTATTCCCGCCAGCGGAAAATCTCGCAACGACGTGCGGCAAGTTTTGGGGGGGATTTACCGGTTTTTAGTTTTATAGAAATTATCGCTTTCGTTACTACTGCGTTTTCCTTACATGTTTTTGACAGATTTCTTTGCAAGTTAGCAGTTCAAATACAACAACTTGCTATTCTGTCCGTTTTGATTGGCTGATAGGATTTAAACCAACGAATCAGAAGTAAGTAATCCTGCCCCAAATTAAGAAAAAGATGCCCTCCGTTGTTAACCAATCATGACAAAGTAATTTTGCCCTCCTCGTTATAAAATTGAAATTACATCTGTTTATGAAAGAACGTTTAAAACGTTCTGCCCGAACACGTAACAAGACAAATTTATGGCTACGAATACGAAGGTTTTCACTCCTTCTACATATCAACAATGATATACGTTTTGTTGTGTATCCAAATCTGAAAGAGCTTTTACAGAACTTATTGACAAGGCTGATGTATTTATCTTGGAACGCACATCCCAGACCTTGAATGCATAAGAAAAAGAGACATAATAAAAAGAATGAATGAATGAATAGAAGAAATAGTTAAAAATACGGATGGATGGATGGATGAGTTAACGGATGGATAAATGGATGGATGGATGATTGAGCAAGCTTATGAATAAATGAGTGAGTGAGCGAGAGAGTGATTAATAATAATAGTATCAATAAAAATAATAGTAATAATAATAATAATAATAATGATAATAATAATAATAATAATGATAATAATAATAATAATGATAATAATAATAATAATAATAATAATAAAAATCACTTATTGTCCCGCACAAAGGTAATAGTTTTGACAATATATTTTAATACAAGTAATATATAAAATAGAAATTACAATTTAGGCAGTTGCAATGATATTGAACGTATATATGTGTCTACTAAATTTAGATCAACAAACTGATATCATTTTGGTTTCTGAGCGATGGGTGTTTGTTTGAAAATAGTAGGCCGTTTATACGAGAGAAAATAGTCCGCGGCTTACGTAAGATGCGAACTGACCCGTTTATACGACTACGGCTTACACAAGACGCGAACTGACCCGTTTATGCGACTACGGCTTACACAAGACGCGAACTGACCCGTTTATACGACTACGGCTTACACAAGACGCGAACTGACCCGTTTATACGACTACGTCTTACACAAGACGCGAACTGACCCGTTTATACGACTACGGCTTACACAAGACGCGAACCGACCCGTTTATACGACTACGGCTTACACAAGACGCGAACTGCTCGCATAAATGGTTCACGTTTTAGTTCGCATCCAAATATTGATAATTCATTGCATATCACGAGAAATGTTTTTCTTCAGTTAAAGTCCACGTATTTCTCTTCTTTGTAGTACTCTGAGGCTTTCTGTTGACTCCTCTTCTGTTGTTACTCGAGCTGGACTGAGACTCGGAGGGCATCGGTACACTAAGTGGGCTGCCGCCATTTTCGAATTCCGTCCGAGTGAAAAGCAAATTGTCTTCAGGAGACTGGAAAACAAAAACAAAACTTGCACATGCGCATTTGATGTTCACGTCTTATGCAAGACGCGAACATTTTCAGTCTATTTTTTCGGGCAGTTTCACGTCCAAGGTAAGACGCGGCTTAGATAAGAACAAATAAGATCTAGAACAGCTCGAAACCCTAGTCCAGGAATAAGCCGCGACTTATATCAGACGCGAACACGATTTTCGTGCCATTTATACGAGCAGTTCGCGTCTTATGTAAGCCGCGGCTTGTGTCAGCCGCGTCCTATTTCTCTCGTGTAAACGGCCCTAATGTTTATTCACGCTCAGTTAAAAACATCTAAACACGCAAAAATACTTGTAAAATTTGTCAAAAGACCGAATTTAGACAAACATGTCTTCGAAAACGTTGATGCCATGGAAATACAAACCCTCCTCCAATAAATAATTGGAATGGTGTTCTCTGATAAAGATTAGGTGGGGAAAAGTCTTAAAACATGGTGGGTACTGCTTGAATACGAAAATGTTCTGAACGGTTGAAATCAGCGCGGCCACTTCCTGCCACTCCCCCCCCCCCGTTTAAAATAGGGTAAATTGATATTAGCCAATCAATGAACAGTCAATAATTATGCGCATGGTGAAGGACATTAACTACTGGATCCCATTTTCTTGTATATCCAGCAAACAAAAAAAACAACCGGGAAAATGAATGCTTCGCATTTTGTTAGTTTTGATTAATGGCCACAAAAAATAACAAAATAACGCAGTAATTTTGAAATGAAATGTTTCCAACTTTCTGAAGAAATTCACTATTAACAAATGTAAAATTTACTCTTGTCTAATACCTTGTAGAGAAAGTCAAAATGATAGCTTCTAATAAATATGTACATTTTATGTACACAGAGTTCTTTCTTATTCTTAAAAGACGTACCATAGTACCGAGCTCAATCTGCAATGAGTGGGCATCGCTCATGAATGATGAAGGAAATGATTTGAGTCCGGCAGCACCACTTACCGTTGGTAACTTCTAGTGTCAAAAATAAAAGTTGGGATATGTCATGTGATGTCAAAAATATATGTTTCGTATTATTTATTAACGTTTTTGATTCCTATTTCGATTATCGTATTTTCATTTCGATATCTTACTTCGATTCTTCGTTTTTTTCTGTACCCGTTACGTTCAAAATTCTTACATAAATATATTTTCACTTTCTTACTTTCTATTTTAATTAAATTTTTACCTTCGCGTTTCATTACATTAACTTTGGAATCATTTGTTATCTCCTTCACCTCATCATTGTCCACGACATAAATTGTAAACTCCTGTTAGTTCCAACATTACTGCAAAAGTCAATTAAATTCCCCGTTGTTCATTTTAAAACTTCTCGACAGGCCACTTCAATCGCCCGAGTCTTTTTGCAGTCATCAAGTGGTTTTAATCCCAATGATAATTCGTTCAAGACTTGGACGAAGTGCTTTCTAAAGCTTCGATCCGCTTGGTCCTTACTTCAACTTTATCCACTCTTTCCAGAACAGCTTGCAAGTAACAGTCGATTTGTTGACCTAGGGTCATCAAAAGGCATATATCGTAATGTTTCCGACTCGCATGACCAATTTGACACCCATAGCACTGTCCTTTTACAACATCGCAAAGAACTAATCTGGCTGCTTCGGCGACACAACACTCAAGCAGTGCTATCAATATCTCGATCATCTCTTCTGTCAATTGCTTGTGCTTCAGTAGATGTAACATGGGGTTTCTGGGCCAACAGTGATATTACACTCAATCAATGTAATATCACTAAAATCCCCCAAGTCTTTCTCAAATCCTTTTAATCTTCCAAGTCTTTCTCAAATCCCCCAAGTCTTTCTTATCCGCGTGCGCCAGTGCCCGTGAGCAAAAGTATTTATTTTATCTTTCAGAATTATTCTCTTGTCGTCTTTGTTATTCAAAGCGAGTTTGTTGATTGTCTTTAGTTGAATTGTTTGACTTTTGCGATTACGCGTAATTCTCACAACAAAATCTTAAATGTTTAACTTTCGCGATTACGCGTAATTCTCACAACAAAATCTTAAATGTTTAACTTTCGCGATTACGTGTAATTCTCACAACAAAATCTTAATTGTTTGACTTTCGCGATTACGCGTAATTCTCACATATTATTAATAAATTAAGATTTTATATTCACAACATCGCTAAGCGAAACCCAAGAATTAAATTTATCAGGATAACCAGACCACTTCACAAACGCTCGCTTGTTCTTATTATCCCGCTTCAAGACTTTTTCAACGCGAAAGATTTCTTGTTTCGCAGGCAGAAGCTCCAGCTCATAGAAAGAACCTTGAATCTCTTCATCATCCAAATCTTTTATCTTGTAAGTTATTGGGTTAGTATATTGAATCTTATCAATAACAAATATTTCTTCAGTCCAGTTCGGTGTGTAACCTTTGTCAAAGACTTTTCGCTT
>JAOEHT020047039.1:0-14032 GCA_025448195.2 Parazoanthus atlanticus | reverse complement strand
CTGCTCTATATTTACATCCTTTTCTCTTGCAAGTTAGACATCCAAACACCATGAGCTTTCAGAATAATTATTTAACTCAACAACACAAGAGGTTGATACACTTGCTGTCAAATACTTGTTCAATTTCTGGCAGGTAGACAATGAAGTGCTTTGCCCGTGCAGAGGATTGAAGAATCTTCCCTGCAGTTTATATTTAGTTAAGGTAACCTTTCAAGGATGAGATGCTTGATTCTGCTATTTAGGAATTTCTGGGGCAGCACCAAACGGCTTCTACACTTCATCACCTCTGAACCTTTCGTTTAACGTCCAGTGACAGGAATGACTCTGCAGAACAAACATAAGTAATATCATTAAAACATATTCTGAGCTCAGAAAAAGTGATATTAATTTGGTATACAATAATTAATATATTTTGTGTTTTTTATCATTTTTAACTCGTGAATGCGTGAAGTGCGATGAACGAGTTGTAGCGGTTAGGTTGGGGGCCAAAGTCACTCCATCCATCGTGTGTTAGATTTTCCGAAATGGGCTGAGAACGAGTTGACCCTTACAGATCACGTGCACACGCCAGTCACTGTCTTCTTGTCTTTGACGGCAAAGTGGGAAGAAAGCTGAGAGGAAAACTGGCATGTAAATCCTTGTCTTTTTCATTTAGTATGTCAAAAGCAGCTGTATTTGCTTGCGGAACGTTTCATCAGGGCGATACACGATTTAGTGTTTTGTCAAGAGGAACACACTGTTGTTTTACGAGTTTGTCAGCATTACAGTACAATCGACAAGTTTCCCCAGTTGGCATCAATGGTGTTTGCTGTTGTTTACTGGATCCTTTTTAGCAGTTCTTGGAAAATTGCGACCTCACACAGGTTTGCCTAGTTACTAGGCCTCTTTCTCCCTCCGTGTGCGCGGTCATTAACTGCCAGACTGATCTTGGTGACGTCAAAGGGATGAACTTCGCCTGGGCGACGTCACGGAAACCAATCGTACCCAAGCTCCTAAGCAACAAACGGCCGGAAACCAAAGAAGCCGTACAGGAACTAGGCAAGGTGTCATCTGCAAAAAGTGCGAAGACTCAAACATGTTTGAATCTGTTCCTTTATACTGTTTTCTATTTCTGAGGTAATCCTTAAACCATAACAATGGAGTTCCCCTGATACCATAATATTCGAGTTTGTTTAATAGGATACCGTGGTTTACCGTATCAAAGGTTTTTGCAAGATCTAAAAAGACACCCACCGTGTATTCGCCTTTGTCTAAAGCATCTTCAATTTTTTCAACGAAATCTAAAATTGCCATTGAGGTTGAAAGACCATTTCTAAAGCCATATTGATGGTGATTAAGAATATCAAATTTATGTAGGTATTCCATTAGTCTTTTACAGACTACTTTTTCTAGAATTTTTAATAATGATGGTAATATAGAAGGTTGCCCATTACGCGAATATTGAAATTCTGGAATGAAAGTGCGGTAAAAACATCGGCGGATCAAAAATGTGAGTCAGCTGATCATCCCAACCAATCCACTTGCCTAATTTCTTACGGGAATGAGCTCGTACATCCTTTAGGGTTCCTTACATGATACTTGAGTATAACGTGCGGCCAAAAGGCGGTGTTTGCATGATACCGGATCGAGTTTCATCCCCAGTACGACTTCATCCCGGCTCCATACCGAGTCTCTATACTCGCTTACGTGATACGTTCTAAAATCTCATTCCGGTACGATTCATTCCAGAATGAGTTCATCCCGATAGTCGCACCAGGTCGAAATATTCGTTCCTTGGAAAGTTCGTTTCGTGTGACTTGTTAATGCAGTCGTAGCGAGTCTAGCTCAAACTGTGAAGTGAAGTGTAGTATAGTATAGTATCATACCGAAAAGTAGTTAACATTAAAACAAGGTCACAATGTTTTACCAAAACGTATATCTTTATTAAATTACGTTTACAACTGTCATAACCCTTTTGGAGTCATGTACAAACAGTCCCAAAACCAATACACAACTCCCTTATCCAAGCAGTACTTCCTCGCTCTGATGCAACTTTTCGCTAAATGTCGGATTGCTTATAAACAAATTGTTATCCATTTCATTTCCTTCCTTTGTCATTTCATTGTTCACTCTCCGTCTTAAGCTTTTATCATTTTTACTCCATACCCAAAGGGAATTTCGAAACACTTCAAACATTTAGAATACCACTTCCGCCACAGTACTGTAACGTGTTCGTGCTCCCAAGGCTCAATAAGCACGCCAGATTCAGTCTTAAGTCCTGGTTTATTCGGCCATGCTTTTCAGAGAGCTGGTACACACGAGCATACACGTGATGTCATAACTACACATTATGCAATGCGCGACTATCACATGCAGGGTACACCTTTCCTTCTTTAGAAAAAAAAATGACAACTGAACTGTGTAAAACTAATCCTATGGCTTCCAAATGTTCACCAGCCAATAGATAATTTGAGACCAGCTATGAATCCATATAGTATCTGTAAACAATGTCTTCTAACATCAGATACACATGAATCATCAGTTCAATGTCTTTAACACAACACTAGAGAGCATTCTCTAAACTGACCTGTATGGCTCTCTTTACTAACTATACTCAAACATAGTCCGTCAAGTAGCTAGGTGGTTTTGACAATCGACCACTTCTAGTAATCCTGGCATTATGGTTGGCAGGGGTCACTGGCTGCTCTGCACCTTTCTGATCAGGTAGATATAGAGGGGACTGCTTGAGGTTCGGGGTTTACCTGTAGCCCAGTAGTGTTGTCTGATGGATAAAACAACTCTTTGGAACATCGAAGATGTCTCCGGTTTCTCCTAAAGATTCTTCCGTCTTCTGTCCGCACCCTGTAGGACCTGATGTCTACTTGATCTTCGACTCTTCCTTTCGATCATTTCTGTTGCTTGTCAGTAGGCTGTGGCGCCACTGTTACAACTTGACCTTTCTTCAGAGGGGAAAGTTCCTTCACATGTTGGTTGTAGTAGAAGGCCTGTTTTTCTTTTCGTCTTAGGGTCTGCTCTTTGATGGTCTCTACAGCTGCAGTCTGTGGTCTTAGGAGCTCCTCTGCTGTCGGTAACTGTGTCCGAGTTCTGCGCCCAAACATTTTTTGCACCGGAGATGTGTTCATGCCTTCTGTCGGGGTGTTTCTCCAGTTGAGAAGCGACAAATAATACTCTGTACCTGATTCTCTGCTTTCCTTGAGGAGTTTCTTGGCTGTCTTCACAGCATTCTCAACTCTCCCATTACTTTGGGCATAAAGCGGTGAGCTGGTGAAATGCTCAATTCCTGTGGATCTCAAGAAAATAGCAAACTCTATGGAGTTAAATGGGGGCCCATTGTCACTGACAACTTCATCAGGGATGCCGTGGGTGGCGAAGTGTTTTTTAAGCTTACTGATAATCACTTTGCCTGTCTAGCTGCTCAAGGAATCAACTTCAAAATAACCAGAGTAATAATCTACTGTACACAAATAGTCTTTGCCCTCTAGAGTAAAATTGTCTGTTGCAACTTTCTTCCAGGGCCTACTTGGGATTTCGTGTGAGATTAGTGGCTCTTTGCCCTGATTTTTGCTATATGATGCACAAATCTCACATTTACTAATGTAATCAGTTAGTTCATGGTTCAAACCTGGCCAATAAAGGATTTCTCTGGCTCTTCTCAGACATCCCTGGACTCCAATATGTGACTCATGCAACTTTGCTTTGATCTTGTGTCGTAGACTATAGGGAATGACACATCTAAGTCCCTTGAAAGCTATTCCATCGACAACTGACAATTCGTCACGAATATTGAAGTATGGGTGAATGACTGTAGGTGTCTCTTCCTTCGAATCAGGAAATCCATTCAAGATTACGGTCTTGAGGACTTGCAAAGTTGGGTCACATGCTGTTTCTTTCTGTAGTTCCTTCAGTTGGTGATCTGGAACTGGGAGGAATTGCGCTGCATGAATATGCTCTACTTCGACTTCAGTGCTCGAGGGTTTGTGGTTTTCGAGATAGGCTCGTGAAAGAGTATTTGCCAGTAGCATATCTCTTCCAGACTCTTCCAGAATCTAGCAGATCTCATAGTCATACTGTTGCATTCGTAAAAGCATTCGCTGGAGCCTCTTGGGTGCAGCTGTCGGGGGTTTCCTGGTTATTGAGACCAGCGGTTTGTGGTCGGTCCACAGAATGACCTTACGACCATAGACATATTGATGATTGTGCTCCATACCAAACAGTTGAGCCAGGAGTTCCTTCTCTATCTGGGAATATCTTCGCTCTGCAGGAGTCAGAGCTCGGCTTGCAAATGTCACGGGTTGACCATTTTGCATGAGAACGAATCCTAGGCCGTCCTGTGACGTATCTCCTTGGCCCTCAGTTGGTTCTGTCTCGTCGAAGTATCTCAGGACTGGCGCTCTGACAACTGCCTTCTTTGTGCGCTCGAATGCAGTCTCTTGCTCTTCTGTCCAGACCCACCCTGCATCCTTATGGGTCAAGCGATGCAAAGGCTCACACATCTCGGACAGATTTTTCAAGAATTTGGACAAGTACTTGACAAGGCCTACAAACCTTTGTACTGCTGGCACATCGACTGGTTGCTCCATCTTGTTATTGCTTCGACCTTCTTCGGATCTGGCTTCAAACCATCCTTCGACAACACATGGCCAATGAACGAAACTTCCTTGCATTTGAATTGAAACTTGTCTTTGTTCAACTTGATGTTCTTGGCTCTGCAGCGATCCAGGAGCCCTTTCAAATTTCGGTCGTGGTTGGGAATGGCTTCTTCTTCGGTTTCTCCTTGACCGATGGTTAGCAGGTCATCTGCGATTTTGTATACACCCGTCAGGCCTTCAAGACATTGGTCCAGTTGCTGCCGGTAACACTTTGGAGCAGGCGATATGCCATATGGCATCCGGAGCCAGCGGTATCTGCCCCAATGAGTCTGAAAGGTTGTCAACTTGCTTGACTCCTTGTCTAACTGGATCTGCAAGAAGGTGAAGACTTTCGCCTTGGCTAGTTCTGGGAGTATCTCTTCAACTACTGGTAGTGGATAATGTCGACGCTTCAGTGCTACATTGAGTCTCTGGGGGTCTTTTGTCAGTACTCCGAGACCTTCAAGGCGGTCAAGCTCTTCTCTCAGTTTACCCTTTACTGCTATAGGTACTCGGCGGGGAGGCATCACGACGGGAGTTACTGTCTCGTCAACTTCTAAGTGAAGTTTACCTTCAATTTTTCCTAGCCCTTTGAACAAATCTGCATAATCTGAGAAGACTTCATTTTCTGTCAAACTATCAGTGTTTTGTTGATGAGGGGTTTCTGTATTGTCATCAACAAGTTGCAAGATATTCTGATGCTGAATAACCAGAAATTGCATTTTCTGAGCAGTCTTAGCTCCTAGCAGGGGAATAAAACCATTCTCAACAACTACAAACTCTTCTGTGTACTAAGCATTGTTCGTAGGGTTACGAATGTTCAACATTGCAGTGCCTAGTACATTCAACTTGGACTTAGAGTAGGTGATGAGAGATCTATTGGTAGCCTCAATTTCTGTGTTTGCAGGTAGGCTGCTGTATGGAAGTACATTACAGGATGCACCAGTGTCAATTTGCATGCGAATTAGTCTACTCCTGCGTAGATTCGATTTTCTCTGATACACTATTGACCTCTTTGAACACTAAGGGACATAGTCCAAATTTCATCCTCTGATTACAGCTCTTAGTCTTCGTGGACTTCATGTACTTTGGAGCTGCTATGCTGGGTTCTCTGTGGAGCTTTGGTTGGCTTTTTCTTCTCTTGACACACAGATCAAACTAAAGTGATTTTTCATTGAACAGTTGTCACACATCTTGCCATAAGCTGGACACTTCTCCTTTTTTCTCTCATGTTTCCTGCCACAATACTTACAATCTTGCTGTTGTTTCTACTGGCACTTTGACATAGGCTTACCTCGGTGCTTTAGCTGGTGCACTGCCTCTGGAGACTGATGTGGAATCTGCTTAAGCTGACTATTAGCTGCTTCGGCAGCCCTGCAAATGTTCAGACACTTCTCAAGAGTTAGGCTTGTTTCCTGCAGTAATTTGCGAATAGCTGTCGCAGAACTCGATTATGAAACTTGTAGCGTTCATAAATGGTGTTTGTTTTGCCTATACAGTAGTTATTCCATAGCTCGATTACCTTATCCATATCTTCCTTCTCTTCTTTTGACTGAAATAGCAGGCCATTGTGAATGTCTATGGCGTCAGGGCCAATGCAAATTATGAATGTGGCGACTCTGTATTTGTGTGGACGCTCGGTGAGGCTTGTTATTGTCTCATATGCTTGCCATGTCTGGCGCCAATTTCTCAAATTCTTTGCTAAGTTTCCAGTAAGACTCAGATGTGATGGAAGCCGGACATTGGAGGTGAAAATCTACTGAGGTGAAGCCACTAAAGGTGCTGAAGCGGTCGCTGAGGTAGATGTGGACTGCTGTTCCGTCATATTTTCTCTCAAGTCACATTTCCCTCGGAAAATTTCTGTCGCTGTGTAGCTATAAATTTTGCTCGGCGTCGATCAGGAATCCGCCTAGACTTCGCTGATAATATTCTCTTGGCTTGGGTTCAGTTCTTCTGACACCATGTAACGTGTTCGCGCTCCCAAGGCTCAATAAACACGCCAGATTCAGTCTCAAGTTCTGGTTTATTCGGCCATGCTTTTCAGAGAGCTGGTACACGCGAGCATACACGTGATGTCATAACTACCCATTATGCAATGCGCGACTACCACAGGGGGTACTATAACGTTACAAGTACGACTACAAAAATGTGAACCATAGATATATATTGCTGGAATGTGTTTATAAACCAATCAAGAACGAGATCCTGGATACAAACCACGCTAGCCCTAGGGCTTCCAGTACTATTATACACTCGTCCCAGATTCCTCTCGGGTTTTTCTCCGCCTCAGCCTCTCCCTCATCCTCACCCTCATTCTTACTTCAACCCAGACTTTTTTTAACACTCCAATCTTGCCTAAACAAACCCCTGAAAATCACTGAATCGCCAATTTAAACCCCTAAAAGTTACGTCGAGCACCCCCGACCTCCTACTATAGGGAGTACCCCCTGAACAAAATGTGTTCGAGATAGAGGGAGTATAAAATGTGTTACCCAGAAAATGTTGTACAAGGGAACTTTTCAAAAAAAAATTGGTCGAGAAACAGGATTGTCAAATTAACCGAGTTCGAAGTAACCTGTAATAAATTACTGATATACAGTGCCACAAATCTACGCAAAAAAGTCCCTGTTTGTTATAAAATTGCCAGAGCTCCGAAAAAACCAGGTCATCAAGATAAAAATTTCATGGGGTGTCACAAGCAGCCCAGGCGTCGAGTTTGTCATTGAGAACCCAACTGATTTATAAGACTTTGTATGAGAGGTACAGAATTATAAGACTTTGTATGGGGCAACATCAACGTTTGTGTAAACAGCAAAACAAATCGGTTGAAATGGCAGAAATACAGATCACTTACCACAATTGTCGCTTCAGTGTATATGTACGTAGTTTGGGGGCCATCGAGAGAAATTGGGGGAAATTATGGGTTTCGGTGTTTCCCCGCCGCTCACTACACCTTCAGGTGTCATTTTTCAAAAAGACGCATACATCAGTCATAATGGTGCCTCGTTCCCAGGCTTCTAGTCAGCTGCCAGAGCGGAAGGGTAGTGTCCCGCGCATGTGGTTTCTGGAGGCGCGCTACCTGGGGACGAGGCAGTACATCATGTATAACGTATGTTGGCAAACACATCTTATCCCAGTGTTCCCTCCTTCCGTTATCTTTCTCATAACCCAGTCGCTAACAAGAATGAAACGGAATCCTAACGTGCAGCAGCCTTTCCACGTCAGTGTTTACACCCCGATCCAGTCATTTGTACCAAATCCATCTACCACTGCACACTTAGTCTCATTGTACACAGCTTGCACTATTTTTATTTACTTTGGTGGAGTACGGTAAGCTCTCATTACTCTCCAAAAGGTGTTCCTGTCTACACAGGTTTGAGTTCCATTCTTTGCATCGCTCTATGATGTTACAAAGGACAGATATGTGTTCGATGGCCCCTCTCCCTTTTCGATAACCTGCCTGTCAGTTCCATCCCCTATCCTTGTGATTTCCAAGTAGACTGACATCAGCGTTATTCCTCGCCATTCAGTTAGATTGCCTATCTTAGGGAGTCGTATGACCAAAAGAGTACTTCACTGACTCTTACAGCACTTCTTCCTTCTTATAGCACTCCTTGCTGGCTGCTCTTATCTCCTTTCCAGTCACCGGACAAATGTCAAAGTACTGATCAGGAATATCATAAGACTCGCACACATCGGCTTCAACTGATCGATGGCGCGGATCTGCTTGCAGCTTCATTGAAGTGTTCTTTCCATCTGTTATCGTTAGTTTAATACTAGATTTTTACCTTGGTCACTTTTCGACTTAGCTTGTTGCCTAGCTTCCTTGTAGCGTCATACACTGCTTTCATATTACCAATCTTTGCTGCTGTTTTCTCCTTCACCTGACGTCCGAATGAGCTAATTCGTGTGATTCCCGACTTTTCCGTCCACAAACGAGACAGCTTCGCAGGTTATGGTCGATCCAAATCTCTAAAAGAAGCTCGTGTCTAAAAGAAGGTAAAAGACATTGCCGGGAACGTTGGTATTTTGACCAAAGAAATTTTTTTATCCTTCTACGGCATCGAACAGTAACTATATCTGCGACATTCAAAAATATTCTATATTTTAAAAAACCAGACAAAACTTTTCCAAAGTAGTTTAATACCTAATGCGGGGTTAGAAGTGGGACACTTCACCACAGTCCTCGATTTTTACCAGATTTCAATCATTTTTTCACATTCTACAATTTTTTACGCTTTGTATAACTATAATTTTTAATTTCCTTCAACTCGAGTATTGACTACTCTCTTCTCCGCAGATACTTCGTGTAGCAAAAACTCTGGGCGCTTATAAAAAGCTTTTCAAGCGCTCAGAAATTTTGCTACATGAAGTACTTGCGAAGGAAAAAGTACCGACTATTTGATTTCCGGCCCCAAACCTCGCTTTCGAAGTCAAAATTTCTAAATTTTATCATGAACAAAATCTCAAAGCTGCAAAAATGAAAAGAACATCCACGTGTAAATAGTATGTATATGTGCAAGAGGTTGAGACGGAAGTTCGTGTAAACGAGGCCAGCTTGGGGGTAAACTTTGAACTTCTGACGTAATCATGCATAAGGTCTATCGAATTGGCAAACTTTAAGGTGGCTCGATATGTTTTCATGTATTAAGTGCGCGCGCGGATACCTAGTATTCAGTGCGTCAAAATCTTGCAGTTACTACCTTTATACCGTTTGAAAGCAACTAAGCGTACTAAGGAGGTGTTCAACTGTACCTAGTATCGCTTTATAAACATTCCGGTTGAGATCGCAGAATAACATATACTTCAAAAATACCAATTTCCCCCATTTTTTTGCGATTTTCTCCGAACTCCTTCGGTGACATTTGCTGAAACTTTCCATAGCACTAAAGTTAGTCACGCTAATTCAATATAAACAAGAAAAAAGGATTCTCAACGCTGGAATTCTCGCTATGAAAAAATGTGTTTTTTGTAAATAATAAAAAAGTTCAGCGTACAGTTTTCATTTATAAAGAGGGCTTACAAGCCGAAGGGCAACCTCTTAAACCATGCAAAGTTTAAAAAAATTCACCGAAGGGAACGCGAGAAATGTCAATTTGAAACTTCGTTTAACTATTACGTAACCAAAATGCAGACTTGACAAGATCGACAGGTACTAGGTGCGCATGTGCCGAGTTTTAAAAAGCTCTCTCGCGTGCGGTAATAAAACCATATCTAGCCACCTTAATTAATCTTGCCTTAAATAAAAATTATCATTATAAAATGGGTAGGTCCTGACTTTTTTTTCTGGCAAGCAAACAACAAAATTTTAGTATATAAAAGAAGTCGAACATAGCTTTGAAACTCGCTGACACCTTCGGCGCTCGCTTTCTATAGACTTCCCTTAGAAATAGTTTGAGGCGCTCGCTTTATTTGTTTTGACGGAAGTGCTCAATCACTTTTATAAACTGTTGATGGAAGCTAAAAGTTCCTTGTTTGACGGAAATACGTCATAACTATCAGTCGTTTACAGAAGCGAAGTGTTCTACGCACCCCTTAGAAAGATTTTTAGAGTGCGCCATACTTTCAAATTTGCCCTCCCGATACTGACTGCCCCGGGGTCTCCGAGAACGTAATTATATATTCAAATACAATAATACCCTGGGTTTTCGAGGATGTTATTATGTTTTCAATTATAATGATACTCTGGGTCTCCGAGGATATGATGTATATACATCTGTTGAGTTTCAGTTTATGAATTTGTTATAAGGACCTAGACACAATAATAACTAAAACTAGCCAAGTCCCCTAGGCGTCTATTTTCTTTATGGCCGGGGAATAAGGTAGCAGAGGGTCGTGCAAAGAATCTCGTCCAGCTCACCCCAACCCAGTCCCCAAAAAGCGCAAAAATGGCGGCCGCTTGGAACCCGGGAACAGAAAGGAGACGACAGGACAAACCACATCAAACTGCACAATAGTGGAGCTCCATCGACGCAAAATTTGTTCTTATATGTATGTAGATACTGAAAACAAAACCTTGTTGAGAATCGCTGGACTGTTAGGTACTAACAACGCTTTGATCAGTCAAAATTACAAAAACAACTCGATGTTTAGCCACAGCAACACCACCGAAAATAGTAAAAAACGAGCTGTCAATGAAATAAAAATAAACACATGATTTTGTAAGATCTGGTCTACAGCGCATGATTGTGAAAAGAATATGTTGGCGGTGGCGTTAGATAGATGGAATGTTGGTTAAGCATTCAAAAGTTCAGTCAAACTGTGAATTTTCAATTATTTTGGGTAAGTTACCGGAAATAACACAGTTGTTTCACTTACCAGAAAATATTACCAGCGGGAAGATTTTATAAACCTTTATTATAGTTCTTGAAATCCGCCGATTCCCATGCAAGTTAAGGCATGTCTGCCAAGTGTTCTCTAAGCATTTAGCCTTATCTCTTTAAAATAGAAAAGTCCAAAACATGTGGCGCGCATTAAATCTCTCACCACCACCACCTCCACTACCACCAACACAAGAAGTTTGTAAAAAAGCTCCCTCTCTAATAAACGCCCAGGCACCTCCTTCCCCTTTGATAAACAGGATTTATTGGTATTTTGTTTAAAAAAACAGCACAGGCACCACTTTCACAGTGAATGCAGACAATATTAGTATTAAAAAACGTACGCAAATAGATTTAACAGCTGCCTTTATTATTAATTAACAATCAAACTCTCGGTTATATATTGGAGGTTACAATTTAAGCCACCAGTGAATCAAGAGGCCATTAAGTAAACATTCTGTGCCTGGACAAAACTACCTATGTCCAAGTTGGTCCTCTGGCAAAGTGCGTGTAAAACACATTGTTTTAAGCTTCAGAATTCCCTCCCTCTGCACGAGTCCAGTATATATCAACGGATAAAATGTAGTGTCGCCTGCAGACATGTTTGTAATTGTAAAAAGTGCCGCGTGTGCCATACATTGTATTTCGCTTCAAAATTCTCTTTCTCTACACCAAGTCCATTATTTTTTTCAAAATGAATAAAAACTGGTGAACGTTTCTGCGAAGTACAACCGACATCCCTGTCTTAACTTGGATATATTCATAATATATTATGTTAATTGGATTACAGCCACTTACAATGTACTGTACCTATAAAATTTCAATTTAGCCCTTAGTTTCTCAATTCCTTCCCCTTCTTCCACATGACTATGGGGACTCAGTGCTAGTTGCCTGATGCTCCGCTCCTGGTTCTTAGTGTGCTAAGGATCCATCCTCAACCCCTTTCAAATAGCTGGCACGGGCGGGATGGAAATCTGGATCTGTGGGAAGGACATCTGCTGGCCGGTTGACTGGAGTCCACACTGGTTCTCCTACAAACAGACGGGTGGCTTTGATGTAATCCTGTTGAGAGTAATTAGTGTGATTATTAATTCGTAACACTTTGACCTCCAGAGTTTTAGATTTTCAAAAATACATGTGATTTTTTAGGTACTGTATCTAAGAGCACTTTCCATTTTAGCGGTCTGGCTGGCTGAAAAGAAGTGGTTCTGGCCAGAGCAAATGGAAAACGTCAAGACAAACATACATGTAGCTGGGAACTCACAGACACACATCGTCCCAACCATCTGCTAGCAAAAACTGAAAAGTGGCAAAGAAGGCACGCGCATATATTTCTTCCTGCCATAACTCACCAAACTCCAACGCTTTTGCCAACCGGAGCAGAGAACTGAGCGGCTCTGATCCCGGCCATGAACAGGGCCAGTTCGAATAAACCGTGATTCCATTTGAGAAATGACTGGTTGGATCGGCTAGACCGGTCAAATGGAAAGTTGTGATTGACTGACTGGAGTCCTGACTGGGACACCCTGTTGGAAATACTAAAGGCTTATCTGTCTAAAGTATACGTCTGTCTGCCTGTATATTTACATTTCTTGTGAGATAAGTATACATATTTATAAACATGAGGAACCTAAACAACAATGGAAAAACTGGCGAGAGCTTGTTCCATCTCGTCAAACACTTGGTGTTCCTTTGCCTTTCCCTCTAAAATTCTTATGCTTATGTTTATGCTTAGCTCACAAGTGTACTAGAGTTTACAGTTCCCATCATTAGAGAGATTAAGCACCACGTAAACGTGCAACGGCAAACGGCAAAAATGCTCTCGCAACTAAATTTTCCAAAGGACTAGACTGCATAACAGTCCAATTTTCCTATGAAATGTTCTATTTTCGATCCTTTGGAGAAGATAGGCAATGTTATGCAGTCTCAGCAAGCGTCACTGCGAAGCATTTTGTGTCTCATTTCTATTCCTGCTGTTTGCCGTTTCACGTGTACGTGGTGCTTAATATCTCTATTAACAGGCAAAATTGAACATGCACTTTAGCAGCTGGGACAACAAACGTAAGGCTTATATGACAGAGTTCTGCTGAAAATCGACTTCTTGTTTTTCTTTTCTTGTGTAAATCATCCATTAAACCTAGCGGTGCAAGAGCAAGGCAGAAACAAGCTTAAGAGTAGGAGCTCTTAATTCGTATTTGAACAAGAAGTTGATTTTAGTTTTAAAAGGATTGAAGCAGCACATGTATTTAGTAAAATTTGCTTTTTTAAAAAAGGCCTTTATGAAATGTTAACTTTCTAAACTGGATTTCATATTCCATTACGTACATTTGTGCTTTGTTCAGGCCAGTTACATGGACAACACAGCTGGATGGAGTTGGCATGGGCCAGTTAAGAAAAAAGCTAATTTCGACACCTGGTACTTGTACATACATACATATGTACATGTAGGAATGAGTAAAATGTGATTTCAACTGGAATCATGAATGGCACGGTACATGTAGATCTTTTCTCTATCTTTTCTGTGAGTGACATTATAAGATAAATTTTTTGTGCAGCATTAAATTTTGCTTAACTATGTTCAGTACAATTTGTGACATTCAAGTCAAGAGTACATCGCTGATTGATTCTGGCTAGAAGAGTGATCAATGAGGTATCAAGTTTACAGATTTCTCTAGCACTTCTGTATTCAGTTATGTTTTAGATTATTCCTGGTCAATAAAAGTCATTTAACAATAATACAAAGTTCTTACATTTGAGTCAAGAGTAAACCGGTGATAGATTCCAGCTGGTAGGATGATGAGGTCGCCCTTCTCCACAAGGATACGGATCCACCTGTCTTCAGGGTTACGCACGTCAAAGTAGCCACTACCATCCAAAATGAATCGGATTTCTTCATCAGAATGCAAATGTTCTTCAAAAAATGTTTTTAACTGTAAATGAAAATAAGTCAGTAACTCAATGAGGAAATACTGTAACTCTTTCACCAAGATTGACAATGATCAAAATGTTTGACAACACATTTATAAAGTTCTAAATCTTTAATATATATATATATATATAACTATATATGTATATAACTATATA
>JAOEHT020046931.1:0-14044 GCA_025448195.2 Parazoanthus atlanticus | reverse complement strand
TTCAAAATTTTGATTCTTTAAATTGAAACCGAGATATCGGCAGATTATGACGTAATTACGCGGAAACGTCGATACGAGTTGTAGTTCCCCCTTAACTAACAGGTTACATACATGCACACAGGTATGACGTCAGACGGTAAAACCTTAGATAGCTCTGAGAGACCGTTATGCAGTGGTACATTCATTTTATAAAGTATTCAATCTTTTCGGCCGGAAATTTCAGCAATGAAAGTCACTCAGCTGGAGAAGGGTCACTTCAGCATACTTCATATCGACCGGATATTGATAAACACTGAGAAGCCGGAGAGCGCAGGCGTAATATCGATATCATTTTATAAGTTAATTTTAAGAATTGACATATAACTCTTCTGACAGAACGGCTGTGGAATAACTACTTATTTTAAAACCGAGAGTGAGGTCTGTACGGGAAATATCAAACTGAGACCTCCCTGTAATGACCGAGCGATAGCGAAGTCACTGATGCATCAAGGCCGAAGTTTTATATTTCTTGTAAAGACCGAACGTTCGAGGTTAATAAGTATTTTATTATATGCTATTTTTTGTAAAAACGACAATAACACTGTGCAAGCGGAAATTCTTTACCTCGCACATCCGGTTATGCGCGCGCGTAGGTCATTAACCGTGGGCATTACGGGGGATCCTGACCGCTCAAGAATTTCGAAAATTCGCGTTAATTTTATGTATCTTAATTTTCGTTGTTGTCAATTAAAATTTCGCTAAATAACAGCATTGTTATTTTCAACAACCTTTATTTTAATTTACTGATTTTCACTCTTCTGCCTCTCCATCACTACTATCAGAATCAGCTGGCACATCGCGCATTCAAAATTTCTTTTGACTCATCAACGTAGCACTCGTCATCTAACATTGAAATTTGAACTCAGTTTGAAAATATTGTTGCAGGCATTTCGCCAGTTTACTGTAAGTACTTCTGTTATTAAACCTCAAAGTTTGTTGCTTTGTCTTTCGAAAAACGCAAAATGCCATAAGAAATGGTCATCATGAAGCATCAAATTCGCGTTTTGAACATGAAAAACACAGAAATTCGCGTTAATATAATGCACGTAAACATAACTTTTTGAAAATTCGCGTTATCAACGTGCATCGTTAATTTCCTGTATTAAGGGTATGTTAACGTTCCGAGTGCTCAGAATTCAAAGGCGATATGCTGGCGGTGTCTTTCTTTATCTAACCGGTCTGACTGGTTGGAGTGTTGATACACTAAATCATCTATCGCCTTTGATTCTGTTGCCAACCTACTTTGTTTTCAGACAACAACAAATTATGTAGCTTACACAACAGGAATTACAATGCAAATCAAAATTAGTCACACGATTGTTAATATTAAATAAAACCAATCTTACATGTACTCATTATGTAGTTACTTCCACAAGTTTCGAATGACCAGTTACTTTGGAAATTCTCATTACTTGTCTCCATACATTTTCTTATCAATACGTTGGGAGATTTTTGCATTTCAAAGTTAACCCTAACCCTAACCCAATTATCATTTCCCTTATTCTCAAAATGAATCAACTTATTTTACACGGATATTGTAAGTAGATTTTAATAAAATTTGTGGGAGTGCAAGGGTTACTAGTTCTTCTCTATTGTTTATAGTAGAATGTTACACTTGGTATGAAATTTGACCTGACCAGAGACTGACCTCCTTCTGACTCTGAGGGCCTTGGCAGCCTTAGTAACTTGTGTCTTGAATTCCTTCAGTCTGTGAACTTCATCCATTATCACAGCTAACCACTGTACTTTGTTCAAATCACTCTGGAATAGAGAGTGAGTGAGTGAGTTTGCGAGTGAGTGAATGAATGAGTGAGTGAGTGAATGAGTTAGTGCGTGAGTGAGTGAGCGAGTGAGTGAGTGAATGAGTGAGTGAGTGAGTGAATGAGTGAGTGAGTGAGAGTGAGTAAGTGAGCGAGCGAGAGAGAGTGAGTGAGTGAGAGTGAGCGAGTGAGCGAATGAGTTAGTGCGTGAGTGAGTGAGCGAGCGAGTGAGTGAGTTAGTTAGTGAGTGAGTGAGTGAGTTAGTTAGTGAGTGAGTGAGTTAGTGAGTGAGTGAGCGCGCGAGCGAGTGAGTGGGTGTGTGAGTGAGTGAGCAAGTGAGTGACAACGATGACTAACATGATATATATTTATCTATTTATTGACTGAGTTGGAGGGCCGGATGGAAAAATATTTGGCTCAAGATCTTAACCAAGAGCCACTGAACACTTTCCCATCCAGCCTGGCCTGCCTCAGGAATTTAATAAGTGTTTTATCCTATGACCAGTTTAATAGAAAGAAAAGTGTTAGTTTCTGATTATGAAAGATCACACTTGGAAAGAGGGCCATACAACGTTGCACGGCTCTTTCACAAAAACAATTATGACCGTCGTCAAGTGACTATTTTTAAAAGAATTTGGTGTGGAATATTCGAGCAGGGTCGGGGGATACGGATCATATGCATATGATATACTGGCAATCAACTCTCGACTTATTAATCAGCACAGTGAGGGAATGGTCATCAGTGACTGAGAACGATGACTAACGAGGGTAACTGAGACTGATATATGAATTAAGACAATTTCGAATTCCTAATTTCCGTTGCTCTAAACATCTTCACATGAGAAGGTCAATGTGGCGCTACTACAAGGTCAAGGACTTTCAAACTGCGGTAGTTCCTGGCCTGAGTTTGCAAGAGCGATCTCATGCGGCCGGTCGGGATCGGCTAGCCGGGTGTTTCAGTTAACATCATAAAATTCTGTGAAACCTCTGAGCTTGATTGCAGAGGAAGTATTGAGTGCTGTATAAATAAGTCAAGAGTCAGAAGCGTTGTGGGGTCTATTGAACACTGAAACTTTCTAAAATGTTGTGCACATACATATTTGGATGAAAGAATTTGACTGGTCGGGAAGAGTGCACGCCTAAGACTATTGTTATACGCTTCTAGTCTTACGAGCTACTGGCTACTAAAACGGCTTTTCATGCACAGAGTTTGATGGCGTCGTCACCGCATTCTTTGTCTAAGGATGCATAATGCTTTGGCCGAGAAGAACAGAAGTTGAGAATATTGCAATGCAAGTTAAACCCCCTAACATAAAGAACAGCAGCTAGATGAAATTATAATTAACACACGCGCTGAAAATGAGGTGATAGATAGCCAAAGAGTTGGCTATAACAATCTCATATCCAACCAGAGTGAGTGGAATAACTGTCTTTTAAAAATACCAAGTCAAACATATTTTTTCTTTTTAACTTTTTATAAACCGAGCGGATTTCGTGTAAGCAGAATTAAAGTAAAACAGGAGGACATGTTTTAAAAAGCAACTGTTTTGTTTTGGAAAAACCACTGTTTTTCTGTATGAAGCATGATTGATAGTTGTAAACTGATAACCATCAGTTGTGGAATCAATAAAAAAGCTAGAAATTTAATAACCAGAGATTTGTATTTAATAATTCCCCTTAATAACCGGTCTTTTCTCCTATCAAACATCCATGATTATCCTACCAAGTGGTTTCTGAGCGTCTCATAGGTGGTGAGCACCACGTCAAGCGAACCACGTGACACCCTCTCCAGCACGCTCTCCTTCTTGTTGCCATGGAACTTATCCTGTTTGAAGTAGCCCCAGGCCTCCAGCTCATCACTCCAGTTGTACACAACCGAGCTTGGACTTACAATCAGGAAAGTGCCCTTCTCGCGTGCAATGCCCTCCAGTACCTGTCCAGAACAAGGGTCAATTAAGAGTTGTTTGTTTCTTGGTCTCAAACAACGAGCTCACTGTACTTAGTTACTCATTTGAATGTTCTTTCTGTCACGCTTACCAAGATTTTCCTTCTGACGGGTTATATACAATCACAAGCTGCACCAATCACACTGTCGTGTGTTTCCATAACCATAGCGTGTATCGCAGATACACTACGCCGTTACATATAACATTTATTACACGTGCATTTTTGTCGGAGTCAAATTTGTCGGGCTCACCACATACTAGCTGGTTTTTGTCCGCAAACCTTATACGCGTCTAAGAAAATGCAGGAAGATTGCAGCACTTTCATACTTTTCCTTCCGACAAATTGTCGGGGACCATCACACACTAGCCGACATGGTCCTTCAAGACGTTTGAAAATCAAACATGTTTAAGCTTTGCCCTATAAAAACCCGATTTTGTAGTGGCTTGTGGGGAACCGCCCCACGCTAGCAGCATGTGATGGGCTTTAGACAATGTGCATATCTTGTCGATCCATGCATACCTTTCTAGACTTGGCGTCTTTCTCCAGGAATTTACCAAAGAGGTCAATCTTTGTGCCAGTCTTTCCGAGGACCGCAGCAATAAAAGAAATCACCTGATGAAACAAAATGATTCCATGTTCACTCAGGTTCATGGCTGTTCCGGAGCTAAGCACAGGACATTAAGTAACTTATTTCAATAAACAAGACAGAACTCAGCACAACATGCAATAATTAATGTGCATACACCACGTAGTACACGTACATCTACGTCAGAGACATAGACATTCAGTTGTACACTTACACATACATACATACACACACACAACACACACACACACACACATACATACATACATACATACATACACACACACACAGGTACACATAAACATAGACACACAGACATACATCCACGAAGTTCTCCCACCAAGATGTTGTTTCTGAATACGTCTGTCGTTTGTAACAATTTAGTCTGTGTCTTAATTTTAAGAATTTTTACGAAACTTCAGTTGCTAATTCTTAGATTTAATCCTTCTATTTCATTTCGTTTAATTTCTTCTTATTTTCTCCTTCCGTTTTATTCTGTTGTCACTCGTTTTATTTTGGATGTATGTCTAGTTTAGAGCCTAGCTCTGTAATTGTATGCCTCCTCATCTTTCATAATGGAAGAGTTATAAACAAATAAACACGTACATATACATTAACACATACACATACACATACACATACACATACACATACACATACACATACACATACACATACACATACACATACACATACACGAAAACATACTCATACACGTGTACACGCCTTCACATGCTCAGGCATACCCCGCAAACTAAAAATAGAGAAATTAAAACACGCATAGATGTAATTTTCTGTATTTCGACAGATCACCAATACACATATGCATCCATAAAGTCCTAAAAATACAAATACATGAACCATAAAACCGTACACTTGCATATACACACATGTATACATATACATAAACATAGGTATAGACAGAGTATACACAAATATAAGTTAATCAACAAATAACACACAATACCACACATTCCACCACATGACTTAAGAAAAAGGAATTGACTGACAGGAGGTAAAAACGAACCCCAGATTATAGGTCGTTCTTAAGTTTAAACCTTTGAAAATTCTTTTCAAATAGGGAGGAGTTTTTCTTCTGAAACTGAGTATAGAGAATATTTATGAGTGTTGTACTCCAAAGGTCGACAAAAAGTCGAAAACTCCATACATTTCTCCCATATAATCATAGATTAAAGTGTGCCCGCAATCTTTATAAACAGGGAAGCATATAACGAAAACAGGTTAGCAGTGTAGCATACATACATTCTGTCACTTACGAAAATGAAAATACACAAATATCCAAATATCCAAATTTTTCAGACCTGAACTGTCTTCCCCAGACCCATGTCATCTCCTAGTATAGCTCCAGTGTTGGTGATGTAGTGACGGTAGATAAATCTCACGCCGTCACGCTGGTAGTCACGCAAGTAGCGGTTGATGGTGGCAGGTACCTTGGAAGAATCACGCATTCTACTGATTACTTGAATTTCGAAAAAGCGTCACATCTACGACCAAATTACGAGCTTGAATATAATTACAAAGTGCAAGATCTCAAGCAAAAGCTTTATGTAATCTTCTAATAGTTGTACGTAAAACCGAGGCGGACCAGTCGAATCTTGCAATCTGACTTGGTCAGCGGAGAACGAAATGAGTTGTAATCTTACTAAATTTTAATTCTTTACTATTAGGAAGAAAGGCCAGAACTCTCAATTCAGAACTATTGTCAACATCGTAGACTACAAAAGATTAACGATGCTAGGTATATCTTTTCAGTCTATCTGACTGCAAGTTTTCATGCTGCGGATAAGATGAAAGAAGCAAACAAATGCTTATTTGTAATTAGAGGTCGCAGAAAAGAGGGATGCAACGAAAAAGTGTTATAGATCGTCTTTTTACCACTCTTGTGCTATTTAAAATTCCATATGGCCTCGCGGTCTATGGGGCCAGCGAGTCTGACTTGTCTACTGTCCAGCACTTTCTTAAGAGATGTTTTAGGAGGAAATACTCTTCTGTAATATATTCTATACAAGAGTTACTGGAACGCAGTGACAGGCACATATACGATATACGAAATATTGATTGAATTCGACATGACAAATATGTTGCAGCGCATTTCTGCCTTAATTAAGTTCGGCAAAGTTAGTTCAATGTTCGAGACAACTTCGACTGATCAAATTCAGTTGATTTAATCGGCATATTTTGTCACATATCTGCAGCATCGAATTCAATCCAAATCCTGAATGTAATTCGACACGAGAGAAATGGGACTGTATGAAGGGGCTCTTACCTGTACTTTGGGGTTCATATTAGGATCTGGGAGATCCAGGGGTTCTGAAGGGTCGGGTACAGTGTCTTAACCTGTATTTTGGGGTTCATATTGGGATCTGGGAGATCCAGGGGTTCTGAAGAGTCGGGTACAGTGTCTTACCTGTACTTTGGGGTTCATATAGGGATCTGAGAGATCCAGGGGTTCTGAAGAGTCGGGTACAGTGTCTTACCTGTACTTTGGGGTTCATATCGGGATCTGAGAGATCCAGGGGTTCTGAAGAGTCGGGTACAGTGTCTTACCTGTACTTTGGGGTTCATATTGGGATCTGAGAGATCCAGGGGCTTTGAAGAGTCGGGTACAGTATCACTGAAGCGTGGTCTCTCCATATCTTCATCATCAAATCCTAACAGGTGGAAATATACAGTAAAATTTGAGCGAAACCCTACAAGTACATTAGCGAGCTGTTCAAGTTTTCGAGATGCAGTAAACAATTTGAAGAGATTGTTGAAGATACAACAAATGTTTGTGGGAGGGTGTGCAAATTTGGTATTGTGAATCAATAGTCAGTAATGCCGCCAAGAGTTCGTTTATGGAGAGGTCTAAAGATCCGAGGTATTCATAAGGATAAGGTAAAAAAGGGAAGAGGATTAGTAAGATTTGTTTTGAAGTGCAGCGTTTGTTCTGAAAAAACCTCAGCTAGAACTTTAGCTTGGTAGCTAAGATAAATTGGAAGATTACATTTCATTGAGCACTAATAGGTAATGAAAATCCTGTCGTTGGTCTTAGAGCTTGGATTCATTCATACAGTTCAACTGATAATTTTAAAAAGCTACCAAAGAAGACAAATGCGAGTCGACCTCTACTCTCAATAATAAAAAAATAATAAAATAATAATAAAATAATATCAATAAACTGTCAGCTGAAACTAAACCTTACCATCCGTTGACAAACACACAATGGCGTATTGTTAAAATGTGTCTGCTATTGTTATTAGTATTGTTCAACGGAATGGGGTCCAGTGGTGTCTTTCGTTCAGAGAGTAAGAAATGCTGCCAGCACAACTGATCTTCAGGTCGTACATGTGTCTCACACTCACCATCGTATTTAACAGAAATTTGCTGGAAGAGAAGTTCTAGTTAAACTCGTACCATCTGCGATCATGTCAGCAATATCTATATCTTCCACGTCTTGCTCCTCAATGCTTGGTGTCAGTTGTCTTGTGGTAGCGGAACTGTTCAAGCCACGATTCTCAGTCGACTCACGAGACACTTCTTGTCTTCTGTTCTTGCCATTCTCGGTCTCCTTCTTCTTTCTACGCGATGGTGCGGCTGACTTCACAGTCACTGGTAATTTTCCTGGGACACATAAATGTATCATATTTTATCATTATTTATCGTATTATAATTAAATATTTTATCTTCGAGTGGTGAAAAATCTCTCAAAAGTGCCGAAAGGGAACAAGTGTGAGATCTTTTCAACATGAGAAGACAAAATTTGTATCTCCGAGCGGACATGTAAGCTTCTCTTTATTAACAAGCCATATTTTTTACCGACAGACTAGAGAGTAAACGGGCGAGCATAACAAGACAAAAAAGGAGTGGCACCGCACGGGGAGAGAAATGTTATCAAACACGTGTGTTTTGGTACACGCTTTTTTCTTTTTTCCGAAGCTCAGGTTTGCCTAAATTTCAAAAGCAATGTATGAAAAATTAAGAACAAATGGAGCCTCGGCCAAAATGATCCGGTTCTTCTACAAAAAGGTGTGTATGATAATCAAACACGTGCAAATTAACTATCACTGCTGTTCCGCTCGCAAACCCTGCTACTTTATGGCTTGGTAAACAATAAATGGCAATACTGACTAATTCAAAGAAGACGAAGCTAAAGGAAAAAAGAAAGAAAAGTATGAATATGAAAACTTTTAAAAAAATTTAAATATAGCGCTGATTTTGCTTGACAGCTAAAAGATCGTTCGCATAAGGTTATCACTGCATTGTGAAAGCTACTTTCAACTAATAAGTTACAGTTACACCATCACAAGAGCCAGCTTTTAAAATCGATAGGCTGCCGGTTTAGAAACCCGATCATTAGCACTGTAACGTCTCTCAATGATCTTCAGTTTGTTTGTCATTAGCAACGGCGTGCCATTAGCTTCAATGATTGGCTGTTTAGAAACCAACTCAAAAGCACTGTATACATGTTTCCTCTCTGTGATTGGTAATTTAAGGGTCATTTTATGTCATTAGCAGCGACATACTTTAATATATTTATCACAACTCAAAGTTAAATGCATTTAAAAAGTGAGTATTAAAGATAGATAATTGAAATAGAGGTACATGTAGGTCCCCACTCCTGGATTAACCATAAGGGGTCTTAAAAATGAGCCAGGTAACTATGATTAGCACTCACTTATCACACCATTAGTTTTAATGATTGCCTGTTTAGAAACCCACGCAAGCGCACTGTAACATCTCTCTGTGATGAGTAGAAGAGTTGCCTGTATATCATTAGCAATTGCACGCAATTAGTTTCAATGTTTGGCTGTCTTGTAATCCACTCGATACCACTGTACTATCTTTCTCTGTGATTAGAACTTGACCTCCACTTGAACTTGACGTTATGGGAAGTGGGGCGTTTGGTTTATGCGAGCGATCCTCAGCCTGAGTTTCATACTCTTTCTTTGTTCGCTGCTGGCGGAGGGTCGCTCGTCTTCCAGACATTAAGGAGAACTACACATTAAACAAGAATAATGGAGCAAATAACTCGTAGATATCTGTTACAGTTTATGAATTCTAATAAGAACAGCACTGTTATTTTCACCTTTCTGCTTTCTGAGTGAGCTTTTTCCTTTGGATTGAGGTACATCATCTGAGGATGGAACAAACACGCTTGTAATGATCGCTGCAATGAGGTGTCTTTGAACCAGTGACTGAACCAGAACTGATGTATGAGCTGGTTGTCATCTTCCCTGCTTGACACTTGACTTACAGAAAGTTGATGCAGAACCCACGTACGTGCTGGATATCATGTGCCAAAACCTCATTACGTTAACAAACTTTATGTACAGTAATATATTACCAAGTTTCTTTACTAAAGTGACACATAACGTAATCTGATCTAACGCAACCTTGGTCCGTACTGTAAACGTTCTTAAGGGGATGTTTATACGCTACGATTTTTCCCTGGGTCGTTTGGCCTGTATTTAAGCCATTTATTAAATTTTAACAAAAAATAGCACCTGTTTTGCATAACCAGTCAGAGCCTAATATCTGAGGTATTTACGAAAGATCAGCTAGATTAACACAAATCTGTTGCAGTATCGGTTTCACTTTCAGCCCAATTTCATTAAAAAATACATTTTCGTAATGAAAGTCAGACCAACTAATTACAACGTGTAATTTCCTCTACATGTTAATGTAATGTACTTTGAGTGTATGTAAGATAACGTAACTTGAGGAAATGTAATGAAATGTATGTAATGTGACATAACGTAACGTAATGTAACATTTGTAATTTAATACAATATAAAGTCCTGCATTATATTTGAAATAGTTAAACTTCAGCTCTTCGAATTAGCTTACAAACACAACTCAAATTAACTACCTGAAATTTTTACACGATATTCAGTAGCCTGACACACAGTTACGACACACGTTTCAAAGCAAACAAATATCTTTTCCTGCCGCACGAAAATCTTAATTACGGCCAATTTGGTGCAAAATATGCTGCACTTAAAAACTAGATTACAGCGCCTCTTGAAATCAAAACCAACACGCCCATTAAGATTTTTAGGTAAAAAATACAAAAACGTTCTCCTCAAATTGCAAGTGATTTGTATGATCAGAACATATTCTCCTTCCTTTTTACTAAACGAGCCTTCTCTTATACTGTATGCACACATTTTTTGCTTCCTATATGTTATATACATACATATATACATACATACATACATACATACATACAATACATACATACATACATACAATACATACATACGTACATACGTACATACATACAATACATACCTACATACAATACATACATACATACAATACATACATACATACATACATACATACAATACATACATACATACATACAATACATACATACATACATTCATACATACATACATTCATTCTTTCGTTCATTCATTTATTCATTCGTTTATTTAGTATTTATCTCAGTAATAGTCTCTCAGTAGCAGTATTGTGTCCTCATACCTACCCACTTAGCAATCTGAGACATATTTAATTCCCATTCATCCTTCCGTCTACCCATTCATTTACTCATTCAATACTTACCCGAGTAATAGTCTCTCAGAAGCCGTACCGTGTCCTGATACCTGTCCACTTCCACCTGCATGAGTGTGATGTAGTGATTAGTCAGAATGCCCAGTCTGTCCTCCAACCACCCTTCTGTCATGATCGACTGCCTTTCCTTCTCCGCCATCTCTTTACGGCTATCACAGATGTCGTGCAGACGGTCGCACAGGTCCTATGACAACAAGAGACGATAAGTCGTAAATGATATCACAGATGTCGTGCAGATGGTCACAAATAAGTTTCTCTAAAGTTAGCTTCCGCTAACAACTAGGGGGCGATCAGCGGGTTTATAGTCGCCTCAGATGGTTGGGTACTCTGATTTCTGGGATGCAGAGTGCAGCGGAGGACTTAAATTCGTCCGACATGTTTGGCGACCGCTGACGGCTGAACAAGAGACGATAAGTCGCACATGACATCACAGATGTCGTGCAGAGGGTCACAAAGGTCCTACAAGAACAAGAGACGATAAGTCGTATATCACAGCAAACCAAAGAAATATTATTCACTAAAATCTCCAGACTTTTTCGACTGACAGCCGCGTCTCGAATTTACTTTAACATACACAAATATGAAAAAAAACTAGCGGCGTTTCTGAGGCCGCCGTTTTTACCAACCGTTCAGTGTTTCAAGAATGTAAACAAACAGGTAAATAGTTTGCACTACCATGGAAATGAACACTTGATTATGCGTTGGCAAAATGATGCTTGGGACGGGACAGGTACTGGACCAAGGGGTGAGGTAGGGACATGTACTGGATATTTACATCAACCTGTGAAGGGTGGGGACAGGCCATGTACTGGATACTTACATCAACCTGTGAGGGGCAGGGACGGGACAGGTACTGGACCAAGGGGTGAGGACGGGACATGTACTGGATATACTTACATCAACCTGTGAGGGGTGAGGACAGGACATATACTGAATACTTACATCAACCTGTGAGGGGTAGGGACGGGACAGATACTGGACCAAGGAGTGGGGACGGGGGGTCCCTCGATACTTATATAAACCTGTGGGGGGTGAAGACGGGGCAAGTACTGGATACTTACATCAACTTGCTGATGCAGCTCACTCTTTGTCTCTTCGTCACTTCTCATGTCCTCAGCCACGTCATTGTACGTCTGATATAAACAAAAATATAGGTCTTTCTTGCTCCACAACTTCTGGAGTGCTTATATCACAGTTGATAGGCACTAGCTGCCGTTTTATAAAATAGGAATTGAAATCAGTGTTCGTATCCTCTGGTGTAAACACTACATTTCTGATCATCAGTGAAGCAGGTACGCGTTAAATGTCATATTTTATAATGAACTGTAAGCAATGCGGATTTGCTTTAAATAAGAATAACTCTTGCTTCAACCTAAATCTCAACGTACAGACATAGGCAGGCAGGAGGACAGATAGATGAGTAGATAGATAAACAGATACTGGAAGAATAATTTTTTAAAAAACTGGTTTTTCTGCGTTGGCGGGTAAGCTGAATACAAGGGTTGATATGTTATGTTTTTCGCCGTATGGTTGGATGCAAAACTGTGGTTGTGAGCGCTAGCCCTTTGTCAGAGCAAACTCATATTTTTTTATAATAATAAGCATGGTTGTTGTAATATCATACTAATACCCTTTATAATTCTGTATATTAGACAGGTTCATCTGATTGTGACACCTGTATAAATAGAGCTTCTATGTATCCTACAAGTACACAGAGAGACAGGCACACAGAACCTTATAAACCCAAAGTACAGGATAGACAGGTGGCTGTGCAGGTATTTGGGAATTTAACTAATTAGGCAGTAAAATAACAGACACACACATTTCTGACAGTTATGCATTACCGTATTTTGACACAATACATTGCTTAATAAAGGAGACTCCTTTAAAAATGTGCATGCTGAGAAAAAATAAACACAAAGTCATAACTAAAAAAAGTACAAGTTTTATAAAGTTTTCTCACCATCTGCCACTGAAGGACGTACTCCTGCTTCTCGTCCGGACGCTTCAGAAATGTCACAAAATCAACCCTGCATAGAGCAACAAACATGAGTGAACACTCTAGAGGGTCTCTCTCACGTCTTGAAGCGATGGATTTTCTGTTTTTCAGAAGCTCGACTTTTGCGTTGTTCATCCAAAGAAACCATCTCAATCCATCAAAAAGCCATTTGATCAATCCTTTCTGCCAAGGTTCGGTGCACTTTAAACAAATTTACTACTCTGCGTTCCGTCCCAGAACATAAACTGAGATGATCCACAACAGGACAAATAACTATGTACAATCCAACTTAGTCGCCGGTTAAACGAGGTAATCCGTACCATTAGCTTGTCGATAAACTTAGATTGATATTTGAACAGTGCTCATTTATAGATATTTTAGCTTGTAACTCAGTTTTCTTGTCGCAAAGCCGTGAAAAAGCCATTTTAAACAAAGAGCTGAAACAGAGTACCTGCATTACCGTAATGTTTTCATAATGAATAATCCCTTGGTTTCAAAATGATATTTCAAACACGTTACTTGATATAACAGGCCTATATAATCGACTTCCCTCTCGTTCCTAACAATATATATAATGACAGACCAGTCCCTCTGTACCTGGTGCCGCAGAATGTACCTATAAACGATTTACCTCCCGTTCCTAACACTATACATAATGACAGACCTGTCCCACTGTGCCTGGTGACGTAGAATGTATCCATAGACGAGTTCTCTCTCGTTCCTAACACTATACATAATAACAGGTTTGTCCTTCTCTACCTGGTGCCGTAAAATGTATCTAAATAATCGATTTCCATCTCGTTCCTAACACTATACATAATGACAGACCTCTCTCTCTCTCTCTCTCTCTCTGTCTGTACCTGGTTCCGTAGAAGTATCTATAGATAAGTTCTCTCTCGTTCCTGATTGTCCTAAACACGAGTTTGCTGGTGGACACGTAAGTATCTTCGGCACTCTCCCACTGATGTGACATCACGCAGGCAAAGTCCTATGATAACATAATGATAATGATAATGATATTGATAATGGTAATTCCAATGACAATGGCAATTGTCATGATAATGATGATAATGATAACGAAAATGATTAAGACAATGGTAAGGACAATGACAATGATAATGATAAACAAAA
>JAOEHT020046930.1:0-22617 GCA_025448195.2 Parazoanthus atlanticus | reverse complement strand
GGGGAGGGGGGAGGGGGGGTTAGAGGGGGACGTGAGGGTGAAATTTCTCTTCAATAAATGTTGCGTGCGCCGAAGGCACGAGTTTACAATCGAGGGGACTGGGGTATTCTTAACCTAGAAGTTTTGAAAAATTAGCTTCTTTTAAATGTCACTTTTTGCGTTTTTGGAGTTCTGATCTGTTGAAAATAAACTGATTCCTTTCTCCACTTTTGCCACTACCTTGGTGTCATCTTTGACGAAACTTTGTCCTTTGAAGAAGATATCAAGCAAGTCTGCGAAACATCCTTTTTTTCACCTCAGACGTTTTCTAGAATCTGCAAATATCTAACAAGAAAATCTGTAGAAGTCCTCCACGCCTTTCTCGCCTCCAGGATCGACTATTGTAATTCTCTTTTGTACGCCCTACCCAAGTCTCTTTTTCATAAGCTACAATCAGTCCAGAACTCTGCTGTACGAATTGTCGCTCTCAGAAATATGACCACATCACACTTGTTTTTGACTCGGCTACACTGGCTTCCTATTCACTACCGAATTGTGCCCATGGAATCACTGCAAGGATTCTGCCATATCTACTTGTCTAGTCTGTTATATCGTCGCAAATCCACTCGCTATCTTCGCTTTATCTCCAATGAACTTTGCTTGTACCTGACTCTAACTACAAGACCTTTGGTGACAGATCCTTCTCTGTTTGTGCCCCCAAACTACGGAGTCATCACGCTTCTACAGTAACTTCCAAAAGACAGTTCAAAATGTATCTTTCTAATTTTTCCTATATTGTAATTTTTTTGTTTCTTAACAGTAAATAGGTAGTAGCTAGTAGTTTTCATTTTTTTCTCAGGTTTCATTTTCTATGGCATTCATCAGTCTTAGATTTTGAAAAAACGTTTGTAAAGCGCCTTCGATATGTGCGCTATAAAAGTTAATTATTGCTAGTTCAATAAGGACGGAACTAACGCTAACTTTAAGAACAGATAATTTAACCTAATTTCGACTAAAACTTTCAGTACATGTGTAGTGTTCTTTGTTCCAAGCACTTAACTCTGACTGTGATGCTAAATAAGATTAAACTAGGATCAATGAATTATAGTCATTCTACAGCGCGAACATTGCATTTACTGACGGTTCACGGTACACAGGACAACAGCACGGTTTATTTATTACCTCAATAAGCTGGATACATCGTCTTTTTATCATCTCACAACTAGGTTAATACCACCTAGAATAACCGTAGGGCTAATATAGGCTAGGTGGCTAATTTGATGTATTGCCAAAGTTGTACAATATAAAGAATTCATATGGATAGTACACATAAAAAGAACGGAAGCTTTGAAACCATTTTCCCCTTTTCTTTTCTATATTCTCAGGGAGAAGATATATTCTAGTGTTACTGACTAGATTCGGGCCGGTCGAAATTGTTCTTTATTAAATACTTGGCCATTCGAAAAAGCCACACACAATAATAATAATAATAATAATAATATGAACACAGTTTATTAAAACAATATGATTTATATCCGCTAATTATTAATTATCAGTATTTAAGGGCCTGTTTACATGGAGAAAGTTAACCCGGTTAGCCGGGGCACCCTTCTAGCCGGGTCACCCGCCTCTATTGTCTTATTGCTGTTCCGTTTACTCATTGCAGTAATTCGTTTCATTCGTTCTCTGAAATTGAGTGATTCGCATTATTTTAATTTCATGGAAGGTAAAGTCGTATTAGAAATGTTTGTAGCTATTTATGTTTTTCTAGTTTTAAGGTGTTTTTAATACGAGTATAAGGAAAGATTCAGTTCATTCATACCCTGATCACCATATCCTTCTCCCCAGCTGGGGAAGAGAGCCCCTCAACCCAACGCCACGAAAATGACTTCAGTTGTTGTTACTTACGAGCACTGTGTGTGACTTTCTTATTTCAGCAATACGCCATGTCGGAAATAGAGTGCCAAGTAGACGAGCTATGCTTCAGGATGAATAACCTTGTCGGTGGAAGCAACCTTTCGCCCGATGTGAATAAAGACCCGGATGACCTCAGCTCGTTCTGTTGCAGCGATGAAGAGGTTGAGTACCTGTACAGATCCCCTATGTACTCCCCAGACTTTCATCCCAACAATCTGGCCGTGGAATTCTGGTACGAGGGTGAGCAGAACTCGTACTCTCGTCGCAAATCCGGGTGCCAGTCTCCATTCTCCAGTACTGGGTATCCTCAGAACTTCTCGGAAGATAGCGTGGTCAGCCGTCGTGACTCAGTGCCCGAAACGGACGAAGAGAGTTGCGTCAGAGCCAAGATGAGGGTAGGTTAGATTGGGGCAGTAGCAGTAACGCTATGCTCGTAACGGGAGACGAATTTCTCCAATAAAAAAAACTGTTTCTAATTCCACCAATATGAATGACAAAGAAGACGTTTAGTGACAGGGCGTTTGACAGTGAATTTCCATTGCATGCAAGAGGGAAGTCAGCTTTAAAGGAGAGCAGCGGGTCGTATTTTGGTTGTGATTAAGGGGATTAGAGAGGAGATTTAAAAGGGAAGAGAGTTATTAGAACGCAACAAACACTGTTCCTAAGCGAGCAAGGGCCACCCCTCGGATAGCATACGAGCTGGCGTTCGTCCATTAAATACTAACTCCAAAAATTAATTTTGACTTACCTAAAATAAAAAAACAAACAAACTAAGAATTCCTTCAAAATTAACAACTCGCCCGCCATCTCTTTTCCTCCCAAATTATCTCAAAAAATGCTCAAAATATTTGTGAATCGTTATCAACTATGGTACTGTGTCTCTATGATTCAAAATTTTGATTCTTTAAATTGAAACCGAGATATCGGCAGACTATGATGTAATTACGCGAAAAAGTCGATACGATCCGTTGCTTCCCCTAAATTCATTTTCTATATTTTAACTTTTAAACTAGACTTTTGTTTGTAACTTGTAGATATAAAAGATATTAAAATACTTGGAACCTATATACATATAAATATACATATATACGTGTGTGTGTAGTAGTAGTAGTAGTAGTAGTAATGGTAGTAGTAGTAGCAGTAATAGTAGTAGTAAAGATTTTTAAAATGTACTGAGAACAATCTAAGATTGTCCATTGTAGTTACCTCCTTGCACATATAGCCTTCAGACAAATCTGTTATTTGACGGACAGTTCCTCTCCCAAGAGCATCACGTTTTCTCAGTGCAACAAAAAATCTCAGTTCCCTCTTTTCTTCTTCACCCAGATTGTTGCAGAACTTTGCTTCATTGTCATAACTTGGCAGCTGCAAGATGATCTGCCGCTGACGGTACCTCTCACCTGGACTGTCAACATAGGGAACCTTATCCTCTGGAAGGGAGCACATGTAGGCATGCACCTGTAATATATTTAATTATGACAGTGTTTTTTTAGGCAAGTGACTGTCCTTTCCCAGCCAGTAAAGTAAAACAGACAGACAGACAGAAAGACAGACAGACAAGTTTTTATTGAAGATACATGCTAGAAAAATAACAAACAAGCGTGTAATTGCAACTTGTGAAATTGTTCTTTGAAGTGATTATAAACAAACATTCCAATATCATGAAAAAGTAACATTCTTAGGGGTTAAAATTAGCAAGCGAGACCTTTTAAGGGAGTTGCTTTGGCAAAAGAAAAAAGGAGTAACAAAGGTCCTAAAAAGTATGTATTTATTACTTAAATTAGTGAAAGTTTGGTAGATGATTAAAGTAGCAAATGTTTGTTTCCTATAATTTAGGAATGATCCTTTAATTTAGGGACGATATTCCAGGATTGGATATTATTTAGAGCAGCGCAATTTCTTCACGGGAATCTTTTTGGGTGTTTCACAACCAACAAAGGGGAGTACACTCACCCTACCAGGGTTAAAAGTTGCTGGACGTACCTCCATTCCCAGGAATGTACCTTTTTACCCCAGTGAAACAATAACACTGAACATTAACAAAAATTGACTTTATCTTCAAGTTATATTTATGTCTAATATTTTCATCTTTTTCTAATATCAAAATTTGCTGTGTTGGATGATTTTAAAAAGATTCAGAAAGAAAATAAAATGATTCAAAATTAAACTACTTTTTGGTTTGAAAAATTGGGGGCTTGACTAAAAACAGTCACATGCCAAATAACCTCACTTTTTCTATTTATAAACTAATGTAATTAAATTGATTATTTTAATAATAATCAATTTTTTCACAAAAGGAAAGTGCATGACAAGTAAGTTTAAAAGTTCTTAATATTTAACTGACTAAAATTACATGTCAAAATTGCCTTTTATTTTATGAACTATCAGCAGGAAATAGGATAATACTTAAGACTCCTGAGAGCTTTCTGCTTGTATGAAATATTGGATGCGTACGTGAGAGTGAACAGATGCTAAATAAATATCTTGGCATGTACGAGCTTTTGGGGCTAAATTAGGGATTCTTGCTGGTACAGTAATATTAGATACAAGAAAACATTCAAACACAAGAATATTTGTATATTTTATACCTGCTTGATTGTTTTGGGTTTTTTTTAAAATAGTCTGTGCTTCACGTATATCGATGTTACTAGTATCAAGCATCAGACAAAGACCATATATTCAAGGACAACATCAGCAGACAAAGATATTCAAGAGTATTTCTAACTACTAATTTTTCATACTGGCTTGAGTAGGGTTTGGTCTCTGACAGGACTTGTAGGTTTACAAGTTCAAGTGTTTTAACTTTTATGCATGTGCTTGGAACATCGAATCAATGTCAGTGTGTTTACATGTATTAATCGTTGCAACTCAACAATGCAAGGGCTCGATCACCACAAGTCCTTATAATTACCGTGCTATTTGTAGACACCAAAGCTTACCTGTTCTGGGTTAAGTCCTGGAGGAACCCACACATATTCCTCCAGTGCACACCCACTATCATCATCACTCGCCAGACTAGACTGATGAACGTCCGCCATGTAAACATTTCTACCTTCCCTCACATCGTCAGCCATTGTAATATGGTCCTCTCTTGGACATTTACAGTGTCGGCAAATTTTCCTTCAAGAAAAGAAGAGAGCTTTATAAGATTCTAGTCGATATTTCCTATGGCATTGATTTGCAAATAGCCATGAAATGACATACCTTTGTGCAACTATGACAATACATAAAGAAAATAGAATAAGAGGTAATGCATTAAGCCAATACTGTCTTCTAAAAGGCAACAAAGTAGTTGTCAGAAATATTGGAGGATCTTGTGTGTGTCACTTTCATGATATTGATGCACTGAAGTTTAGCTAACAGTGCATCAATAGAAGTGTCCGCGTTCTTACGTGAACGAAATTACTTCACTATAAATGTGTGTAGAATTATTAATAGACTACTGTTTTAAAAAAGAAACGCACCAGCTTGGATCCAGTTTTGTGGTGCTCTTTCCGTTCATGTCCATAGGTAGAATAATAAATTCCGTTTGGCTTTGATAGTAGATACAGAACCAATACAGTCCTTCATAAACGATAAACAAAATGTGGAAGATTGTGTAATCAGGTAATGGCAGAATTAATAGCGTCTGAGAGCCATTGTCATAACTGTGTGCAGTGTAGCCATAAATTTCAAAACGTGACCTTTAAGCAGTGTTTATGGCAGAGTTTGAATTGGCGGTGCCATTATGTCTAGGGCATCACCTTCACAAGTTGTCATTTGAATCGTGTCACCCAGGAGATTCAATAGCAGTCATCTATTTACAAGTCGAAACGATGCAGCAGTTACCTTAAGTTGAAATATCTTGGATACTATACCATTAACGAGGAATGCAGTACTAAAACGGATTTGCTAGAAGCTCCAAATTCTATAGTTTGAAGTGCTTAGGGAGTATATATCAAAACCTAACTTATCTCGTAAGCCCTGACATGACAGTACAAACTTGAAGACTCGGAAAATGAACAGATGTTTTTTAATTCTGATATAAACAAAGAAACTTTCCAAAAATAATTCACAAAGAAATTAACGCTTTCCGTGACACAGTTTCAGAATTCAATTTTCCTGAATAAGGCGATTAACATTTATAAAGAACACTCGTACTCTGGAAAATACTTACACCACGTAAAGACTTCCGTTTTAATTTGTATTAAAAGTCAACAAGTACACAATATTTTTGTTTTGAAAAACTCTTGAGTTTGGAAGATCTGAAATCAAGTATAATTCCTGCAGTTCATGTACATAATGTGAACAATGTGATCTAAGTTCGTGAGTTAAGACAAAGGAAATCTTCAGCTGTTTAAAATATATCTTAAATAACAAAGCAAAAATGGGAAGGAAAAAGAAATATTGATCGGCTAGTCAAGAAATGAATGGAGGGCGTCTTTGAAAGCAGATTTGTACAATTTAGGATATCCGAGATTTAAACTTTATAATTTAGTTAAAAACGGACAGAGCATTGCTGGACCGAATAGCGGCCGAATGAAGAACATGTTGCGCCCTCGAGGCTTTCCGCCATTCGATTTACATTCGGACGTCAACCCAAAGCATAACAAAGCAAGCGGTAGGTATCAAATTGTACTCACTCTTTGAATCGAAACTGAGTCAGCAGGTTTTGTATAATCCTTTCAATATCAGAAAAACCAATTATGAGAAGTGAAAAGCAATTGTTAGCCGTGTAAATACACCTGCCCCTCTCCCTGATAAATTTAATTTGCCACCATTTTACTACATCCTTTGTCGCGAAACACAATTCAACCATCGACAGATTTAATTTATTTTAATTGAAAATAATATGTTGTGTTTCAAGCAAACTGTTGCTGAAAATAACATTGGTAGTAACCCGATCTATGAAGGAACCTTGATTCTTCAAATCAATAAATAATTTCTTTAATATTACGACTTTAGTTTGACGAAATTTAGTTTCATTGCTTTTAATTATGTTTGTTGAAGATACCGATTAGGTTTTCAATTGATTTTCTTTCAAACAATGTAACAAAGAGGCGGAAACAATGTTTCAAGCACTTAAGCTTTTGAAAATGCGCCATACTCTCTTGAAAATGTTCCTGTGTTTGACATCACCCCTCGGCTGGATGAACGAGCTATGTAGTACAAGTAATTGAAAACAACGGCGACAGATCATTTGTCATAAAATGTGGATTGGGGGACAACTGTGCACTGTTCGTGTGTCGACATGCCCACGTGTGCTTATTTGGCAACTCTTCATTAAGACTGTTGCTTGTAATAAATCTTCTTGTGGTTTACCATCATTTTAGCTCATTGAGTGAAATATGCATCAATAGAATGCACTTTGAATGTCACAGAAAAGTGTGCCATCACTTCATTTGAGCATTGAAACAAATTGTGACACGTAGTGAAGAGTGCTGTTAATTACGGGACACAGCTTCGAAAGCGCGCTGCGAAGTCATTTTTTTTTGTCAAAAGGAATTTCAAACTCTTATTTGGTAGAGTTTGGGGCATGCAGTCGGCACTTCAGCGCTTCCCTCGATACCTTTCAAGAGCATTTCGAAGAATCACGCAAATTATTTGGCATAAGGAATCCGTCTATGTTTTCCGCAGGGGAAAGAAATTAATACCATTCTATTGAGACGCATAGTTTGACCTATTTTACTTTCAACACATGCAGATTAATTAAGCTCAACCTTGCAATCCGTGATTTACTTTCTTGAATTGAGGCTTAGCTACCTTAAATGAAGGATCAGAAACAAACTTAAAAGAAAATTGAAACTTGAACGAGACAAATTAAATTAGCAGAAAAGTAACTAGTAAGATATAAAGATTTCCAGTAAGCGATAATTTAAATTGGCCCTTGTTCTACGGGAATTGCTCATTTCTGCTGTGAAAACCTGATGACTGACTGTTAAGCGATTCCTGAGCTGTCAACAAAGTGAAAAGAAAGGAAAACAAATCACTCAAAGTTAAAGAAATATCACAGTGCTTCTAAAAAATATCGTGGTGTATTAACTACATGGTCGGTAAATACGTTGTTTTTCAGCTCCGGCTCCATTCTTTGCTTTCCTCTTCGCATGTTGGTCGGAAACTGCTCGCAATTTTTTTCCAATCAAAGTGTTCCGAGACCGCAGATAGTTATCGGCACCAAATCCCGCAGTTTCCGGGTGAAAAAGGCCAGGCCGAAAAAACAAGGCGTCATTTAAAGTTATTGTTCATTAGGAACGTGTTTGCAGACATATCTATACGCATAGTGTAGTAAAAAGATTAAAGAGAGACCAAAATGACATGAGGAGTGCTAAAAAAAGTCGGATAAGTGTTGCTTCGATATCACAGTTGGTGTGAAAACCATGAACACTTCCTTTGGTTTTCCCGCAGCCTTCATGGTCTTCAGTCAAACGGCATTCCTAGCAATCTCTGGCTATCAGAATTTCTTCGCAATTAGTTATCAAGCAACAGATAAGAAAGTTCAATCACCATTTGGAAGGACTGGCCCACCAGACTAGAAGGCTCCCGAGTGAAACCTTGATGAAGGACTTTCTCTGTAAAGAACGACTCTTGAGAAACAAAACCGAAACTAGTTTGATTAATCACGCCGCCTTTCTTTGAATTGGTTCCATTCACGCAGACCTCGCCATAGATAAGACCGAAACTTTTGTATTATGTGACAAATTCATTGTCCACTGTCACCGAACAGTTTTCAGCTCTATCACTCCTATCCAAACAACAATTGAGCCTTCGAGAGTTATCTGACTCGACCTTTGCTTAACTCCTGGATTCCTGAGCACTCGCGAGTGCAAAAAACAAATGACAAATAAACAAGATCATCGATTCTTTTTTTTTAGAACCAGAGAAACAATTAATGCTACTTTCTCGGTAGTGAAGAGGCTATTACGAATTAGGGGGCTGAGCTCTGTAAAGCTGTATCCCGTGAAGGGTTTTCCGTAAAGTACAATGGTCTTCTAGTTAAAAAGTCCTAAACAGGAACACAACAAGGACTGAAGGAGACGAGTTGGTTTCTGAGCTTTGTTTACAGTGAAGTCTACAACATCCGCGATAGCTTCTCGATAATTCCAGGAAGCAAATGAATGTCTTTGTTGTGCCATAATTTTATGGTGATCCTTGAAACGCAGTGATCATGTATCCAATACCAAACCATGGTCCCGACCACAATCCTGTATTTTGTGACACGTCTCCTCAGCGCGGCCCTCGCTGGAAGATCCATATCACAGAGTGAACGCCACAAATATTCTCTTGTCCAAACTGCAGATCTGTTGACGGTTTCACGTTTTTATGTTGTTCGTGTTTTCGTGTTGGTTCCCCAAACCGACCACTCAATACCTGTGTCTTTGGTTGATTCACACTGAGCGGAGCCTTCCCGCAAAGACACAAGCAAATGAACACTTACCGCCAGTAATGCGCAGAAAATCCAGGGCACATATCCCCACAGTTATTGCAGGCCTTCGTCGTGTCTTCATCGTGTGCGACCATGCTCTGAAACATAAGAAAACTCACCGTTAATTCTACGTTGTTCAGCGGGATGGGGAGAAGATGGGAGAAGAAGCGACCGACTACTCCGACCACCCCGGCCCAAGTTTTGTGCATTCTATACTCTCGTACCTGGGGCATTTGGGCTGTTGTTAAGTCGAAACTCATAGTTTGCTCACGGCTTGCCGCCCAGGAGCACAATGCGTTTCTTATGAGCACAAGCGCGTCTCACTTTGACATGAAGGATAAACGATCATAAAAACCCTCGACAACAGCGATGCCGCACACAAAACGTGCGACTGTGACTGTTGAACTGTAAAATCAATACAAACTATTCTTTGAAATGATTGACAGCTTTTGACGTTAATTAATGCGTAATCCAATCAAATGCATCCAGTTGCATGCATTCCAAAATATCAACACATTTTCATCCCTGGCAAAATAACTCTTTGAGACTGTCGAAGAATCGCAAAGCCTCCAAATCCCTCAGTATTTATAATCTCTCTCCGTGATAAGTTGTTGTTTAAGTTGTTTTTCTAGCAGTTGAACTGTGTTCCCTCGAGAGACTCTCCCGAGGAATTAAGAATCAGAGTGAGAGACTAAAATCCTTCTCTCGAAATGTAAAATGCAAAGTACTTCCTAAACAATAGCCAATCAGAGGCCGTTATAAGCCCGTTCTCAAACATGTATTTTATTTGCACTTGATGGCTTGTGTCATCAAAAAAACTTTTGGAACTCGAATGAAACAAAGTTGTGCGGGTACAACCTTAGTCATAAATCTTCCCCAGTTCAGCACACAGTTGTTCAATGGCCCGAGAATACAATCAATACACTTCATTTGCTTTTATCGGTAGGAGGCGCGAAGTCCGGCCTCGCCATCTCCCACTTATTGACACTACAAATGGATCAAAGTCGTCAAGAAATTAGTGGGCAAACAATAACGAGAGATTTTGCCCAGCTCATCAGTTTGCTGTGTTGTCTAAATTAGACAAAATTACTTTCCACAACAAAAGAATTCTGATAACAGTTATACAGTTCGCCTGGAGGTAGACCAGAAGTCTCCCAAACCTTAAATACTTTATTATTATATTTTCACGAGAACGTAAATATCGATGTGTGTTGTTTTTTTCAAAAATATACCCACGTCTGTCAACATACTCGAGGATCAAAAAGCTGTTTAAAGTCATAGGTGAGAAGGCGATCTATAAATTTATGACTGAAAAGTCATTCTTTACGTTTCACGACAAGACAAAAACAAAAGACTGAAGAGTGTGCGTGAATGCTACACGGACGAAAAGGGGACCGAGACCTGTGGGCAAATTTGAACCGGGGGGAGGTGACACGGGGTCAATGGTCACTCCTAATGGGAGGCAAGACTGACAAATTGTCACGGTAACCACTCGCAAGCCAGAACAAACATGGTCTTGTTGGCCTATTCTCTTTTTCTTTAAAAGTAACTGGAGATAATTGACGGGCATAGTTGACGTAAAATATGATTCAATCATGGGCTCAGTCACTGTGTCTCCAGAGATATTCAGATAAAAAGACATTGGTTTCGCGTGATGTAAAATTAGCCACTTTGTAGAGGGTTACGGGGTCAAGGAATGCCTCCGAGCTCAACCTGCTCAACGTACTTCAATTTCCTGCCTTTTGTGTTGAGAAACTTCGAAGTCTAAATATCTAATCAGATGGGACACTTAAATGTACTGAAATTACTGGCTGCCATTGTTTGGTTTGGGGTCCAAATGCGAGCGTAATTATAGGTTAGCAAAACAGTATTGGTCGATTTCAAATCACCCAGTTTTATATTTAGGAGTCTACGACGACTTTCCAAGGTCACCAGCTACAGGTGAAGAGGCATCCTTTGTCAGTGAACGTTTTTTTAACGTGAGTTGTAAGTCAATCTTGCGTTACCAATATCCTGAAAACTTTTAAAATCCTGGTTTCCTGTGTAAAGATTTGTGGCTTCGGATAAGAATGCCGGTAAAAATATTTTATTTTCGGCTGAGCACCAATATACACGAAGATATGTTCCTCTGCCTCCTAAAGCAATAATAATGTTTTGTAAACAATAATGTTTAATATACATACTTTCTGTGGAAACTGACCATCGCGAAGTAATTCAAAATGATGACAATTTGTTGCTTTCAATCTTTATATATATATATATGTTTTCTTCCGGGCCTTCCGGGATGCAAAGTCTGAAGGCCTCTCAGCGCGTCATCTTTTCCGCTCACAGGAAAACCCCATTATAATTTTTTTTTAATACTACAGCTATGGCAAATATTTCACGGCTTTGTTATATAAAAACAACAACGAGTGTTTTCTTGTAAGTCTCCTTCGGCAGATTAACATTGGTTGGAGAAGAATTTGCTTTAGACCACCGACACCGACGAATTTTGAGGGTTGTATAATCTTGACAGAGTTACGTCTAATAGAAGAATTATTGTCAGATTATAACTAACTTGTACAGGAGTGCCAAAGTGTTAATGAAAGCTATACATGTTTGTTCGACTTACTTGTTTCCACGAAAGCTCAACGAAAGATGCGACCTGGTTCATGCTGGCGCTCAGCAGCTTTGATCAGCTAGGCGAGTTTATTCCTTCGCAATATCACAACCTATTTCATTTTCCCTGATATTCCGTCATTGGGAAGTTAGAGAAGAGGCCATTGTACTATCGGAGAAAGAATAGGTTCGGTCAACCCTACATTTCCTGCTGAAGCCAGTTTCAGCAATTACAGGTATTTTTTATTTAATTCTGACTCCTTGTGGCGAAATTCCAACGTGTGTTTCAATTTTACAACTTATGATGAGCCAGTTATTGGGACCAACCCAGAAACGATTCTATGAAAAACCGCTCATTATAAAGTCTAATATCTGCTGAGGACCTAGAGCATTTACAATTCCATTCAAATGCAGTCGTCTTGAGTCATCACCCAAACATGGATCAATACTGAGTTCTTCAATTATTTTACAGTTATTTAAATCAACTTCCGGTTATTATTACATTCAGCAGTTCAACTTTAGTTTATTCGTTGTTATTATATAATATTTATATAAATACGATATAATAGAATATATTGTTAAGTTTCGAGTATGCAAAGAAACGCAACGCCAAGGACTGAAGGAGTGTGAAGTTTACAAAACATTATCGATGACATGATCAGATATTATGCAAACAACGATGCCTTTTAGAAACTGTACCAAATAATGAGATTCCTTGTAATTTGTCACCACTCTTACAAAGAGAATTAAAAGCACTGTCTTAATATTCATTCTACGTTAGACTTACAAACTGATGATTGGATTTCCTAAATCCGCTTTTTAATACGGGGAACAAAATGAAAAGTAACTAAAATGCTGTGGACGTTCCCGCCCAAAAGTAGAAACAAAATTCCCAACCTTCTGAAGTTTGGGTATTAACTATTACCTCTGAGTTTAACAGAAGTAACTGATGAATTTGAGAGAAATAAAATGCGTGAGGTTGTTCGTGTTTTGCTGAGATTTTTCCCCTTTTAACTGTAGTATTAGTATAAAGCCTGCAAACAAGAGACAGAATACTGACTAGAGTACTGCGTTCCTTATTAAAAATTAATTTCAAACAGGAAACTACTATGATGTTTGTCACATTCTTTTTAAATAATGTTCATATTCTCATAATCTTGATTTGAAATGATTTTCCACTGATTCGAGGAACTGACAGCACTAGACCAACACATGTAAGCTATGGCAAGATTTCAAGACCGTGTGGCGTTTAACACAATTCAGCTTGGCGAAGGAATCACCGTTTGATATCGGTTCATTTAAGAATAGTAGCTAAAGTTTTCATCAAAGATAAATCCAATTTATACGATTTTCTTACCAGAAAGTGTTAATGAGGTTTCCTCCTCGACTGTTTTCCGTTTCGTATGCCAGTGGTTTGAGGCAAGTATTAAATTATACTGAAAAGGAAGTCGTTTGACTTTAACAAACGAGACAACCCTTTTGCGTGCAGTCGCGAAGAGAGATTCTGAATATTAACGTGCGACTCGTCACCTTCAGCTGCAAAGACACGATACAGGTTTTGATCGAAAGCAATGAATTGGCCTCCCTGCTGTGCCAACATTGCCTCCGCTGTGATGATTTCAGAATGGCTTGTTGAATCCACAACAGTCAGGTGTTTCGAGTGCTGTTATCAGTACTTTCACCCCTCGACTGAAACCTCAATAAAGCGTTGCAGAACAAACGTTGAAAAAATTGGCGAAGTAGCCAATCGTAAGAGAGAATTTTGCCACTAGATGTGAGGTGTAATTGAATAAGGACTTAAGTTTATTAAAAAACAGCAATATTGGCATACAGTGCTTCATTTAGATAAAATTCTAGATATCTGCGAGGTTTGTTGTGATTGTACCCGCTTTAGCCACACTGTGCAATGAAAATCGAAAGGGGAAAAATGTTCCCATTTTGTGCTTTGTTTTTGCTCCCGTTGAATAGATTTTTGCAACCTTCTATCAACACGGTTTACAAAAAAGGTTTCTAGTGAGTTTACGATTGAATACTGTACCGAGAAAGTAGTTGAAACTGAAAGGCAAAAAATGTTTGAAATTTCGGGTTGATTCCATGTGATAGAACAACCCCGAAAGCCTGTTATCTTCATTTCGTGCTAATGATCGCCAGTTGGGATCTTTTCAAAACCAGCCAGAAGGGAAAATAACATCTGCAAGAGTGTTACCTGTCAATAGTTGCTGAAGGTTTCCCCTCCAACCCATTAGTAGCAATCCGTCTTGTGAGGCCTTGTGACAGAACAGTAATTGTCATATGTGAAAATACCATCTGCCAGACATTGCAAGCGAGAACGTTAACCGAATGTATAAAGCATTGTAAAAAAGTATGATTGAAGTTCGAGAATATCACAAGGTTTATTCTATTGTTTGGTTGAGATTCGGTTAAGGATATAAAAGGTTTTGTATTTTAGTATTTTTACCGCTTTATTTGCAGGTTCGAGATCGGCGAGATCTTACTTCAACTTATACAAATTGGCAAGCATATTATCTACGAGATCTGTTAATTTCACTGATCTACACCGTATTTTTAGCAAAGTCGTTTAGGTAATTTAATATACCTCAAGATGTAATCTGCTTTTGTACCAACTACAGTTTCAACAAGTTTGCAGTTAATAAGATTACTTATTCAGTAGCAAAACAGTTTAAGATTTATATTTAGACATTGTTAAAATCGTTTAAAGGAAACCGCATGCAGTCTGAAAATTAAACATTACCGGAGTAGGTCAATGAGTATTTTCTAAATTATTGATAATACATCTGGGAGATGTTACAGTCATTTTCAGGTTCTTTTTTTCTCGCGGAAATGAACAGTCCACGCCGATCAAAATCTTTGTCTTGTATCAGTAAGACGTTCTGTAAAAACGTTAAAACTAAAAGGCAGACGATGATTAGCGAATGAATTTAAGAAATTGACAGGAGAAGGAAGCGAGTGGCGGCTTCTTGAAATAAGTCTTCCCAGCTCAAATCGGTGACTCGTGTTCTAGTTCCGGTCCTATCTGATCGTCGCGTGGTGTCCTAAGCCCGTGATCCGATCGGCTATCAGACTGTTACAATGACTCAGTTCTTGGGGAAAGTAATCCTGCTCTTTGAGGAAATGAGTACTAACATTTACATTGAAAAGAAACTGCAAAATCTCTTGAGCATTTCTTTACCTTAGGAGTTTTTCGTTAATTGATTTTATTGTTTAAGTTAGATTATAATAGTATTTTTATTCAGAATCTTTAATATTTTATACTATTACAGCAACACGAAAATTGTTGGGTAAATTAAATTTGATAATCTAAAAATATCAAAATACGGCAAGAATTTCTCGGTCATCGAGCATTCTCTGTTTTTTGTTTTACTTACCAAATGCAAAAGGAGTTTACCGGCGGCGCCGGTCTCGTATATTTTCTTTTCAGAGTAAGAGTAAGTCTCGCCGATCTGGAGCAACGGTTTCGTTTGTAGAATCCGACTGGTTTTTAGCATGACACAAGAACTATGATACTTGAAAACAATTTTCAGAAGTTCAGTGTACAGACCTGTTTGATTCTCTGATTCAAAATCTGGATAACTGGAAGTCAAAACTCTGTTCTTCACTTCTTGTGTTCTGGAAGCAAGTATGATACCATTCAGCTCCTCGCTGAAGTACAATTGTAGCCACAGTGTAAAAACAGCGGACGTTTGGCGTATAGTTTTGTAATGTTCACCGAACACAATTCAGTTTACAGTGATTCTAGTGCAGGAGTTCCCACCATCGCCGGTACGTCAGTAACTGCGACTGCGCACTTAACAAACAGCCACAGACTTCGTTTTAGAAAGAACACAATATCCCCATTGTTCCTTTCGACTTTTTTTGCTTGTTAGAGTTAGGATAACTCAACGAGTGAGTTGCTTGTTATCGTGGACTTCTTCTGGATAAACTGAACTGCAGACGTGACTCTATGGTAAGGCAAAGAGAAAGAAAACGTCTTTTCGCCCCGAGCAAGTCGCCATTTGGCTTCCCAGTACAATGTATACCACATATCGGTGTCAGTCACATTTTCAGACTAACTGCAGTAAGTTGAACTGAATTTTGCCACTGAGTCATTAGCTAGAAGGATTCAGCAACAAGAGGTCATCATATTTCATATCGTTATAAAAAACTTTAATAAAGCTTCTCTCGAAATAATTTACAAGTTCAAAGACAAACAATTTTCACTGAAGAAACTCAAGATGTCATAGCAAACACTCTTGAACTCTTTTTTTTTTCTGAGAGAGCTTCAGTAGTTAATAAAATTAAAGTTTTGTTTTATTTTCAGCTTTGAATTAATTTATCATAACTTTTATGATCAGGGATATATGTGCAACAACAAACTATGCGATTTTAGTCAAATTCCCGTCGAATTAATGGTGTCTGGAATCTAAAGCCTTTCGTCTTGATTTTAACAACAACTGGATGGATGGGTGTGATCTAGTAGCCATTTATACTCATCCAACAACGAAGATAATACACAAACTGTTATCTCAGACATTTTAATTATGTTCTAAAAGTGTTGTCTTTCACCGTTTGTTAACTCCAAATAAAGATAACGTTTTTTCTGCAAAACTCCCGATGATGTATAAATTGTTCAAGAAGTTTAAATTTCACGCGCACAGAATTTATCAAAGTTTAAAAAGGCAATACTCGTATAGATTTGAATTACGATTTGTCAGTTATTATAGAACAACTGCAGACGGTCAAATATTCTGGCTGTGAACGGCGAGAAAACTTGATACAAGTACAAACTTTGTTTCGTTCTGGAGACTCTGAGACAGGTGTACTCGATCTGCCACTTGGAGTCAACAAGGGAGTGAACCGTTGGTGTTTGCGCAAATAAAAACCGCGATACAAGAAGGAAAACGACTTCTAAGATAGCTTGATAATCTGGCTCGTTTTTACACAGTGCCTCAGTTTTATAGTATCATGGCGTACTTACCAGTTGGTATAACATGGTCTCTTAACACTTACAGCTTCAGTTTGGATCTTTGATAGTTCAGTCATAGGCACCAACGGATGTATATTAACTGACTTGAAGTTTAGGCACCTGAAAGTCTGTCTCTGTCTATCTTTTTGAAGTTAAACGTGGCAATTAACTAATCTGCATGCACGCGACTGTCTGACCCAGCCAGAGGGAGTCTATGTTCCTTCTGACACTGTCACGGAAAGATGAGGCAAAGCACAGAGCAATCCCAACGAACCTAAGTTAGCTGTCCTGACCGGCCTAAGTATTCAGTAGATTCCTGATGCGCGCAGCTCCCTCACTTTGGCACTGCGGACCAAAACTCACTCGAATATTTTGGCATTAACATGTTACGTGCTCTGCAGTTATAACAAAACGTTAGGAAATCGCTTTTCTTGCTTTTAAGACTTAATTGGTGGATGTTGATTTTGTTGGCAAATAATCAAGGTGTGGTGACGCAATACATAACCAGTAAACCACAGTCTGCTCACGTACAAAGGCACAAAAGCAATTAAGTTCCGGTTTGTTAGTGCATTATGAGCTACGTCAAAACTGCCTTGAGGGTGAAAGGAGCATCGATACTACACGCGGCTGTGTATGCCATGTGTTTAGAACCAAGCTCTCGACCGAGGTATATTGTACAACCTGTACGTTGTTTGTGGAGTCTTCATGTATTAACGCGGGCTGTACGATCACATTGATCTGTCAAATGCCGCCGGCTGAATCAATTTAGTTACTAAGTTAGTGCTGAGCACTTCCCACTGATACAATTCCTCATGGCATTGGGCATGATTAACCTAAAATGAGAAATAAACCCACAAAAAAACTTACTTGTTAGTGCAGGTTAAGCAAACTTCATGACTGCAGAAACCTGTATATCTCCTAGTCAGTCTGGCACAGCGTAACTTTTGCGCACTGCGTCAACACAGACAATATAGCGCAAGTTCTAATATCTAAGACTTCCGCTGCAACTTTTTGAAAGCACGCCAGCCGGCGACAGGGTATGCTGACTCTTCATATATTTTTAGGGGAAGTTTTGTTTTTGTTCTTGTGTGTGTGTTCGTTAAGATTTTCAGTGGCCTACATTTTGCCTTCATTTAAGATAGCTCGACACTTTCTTTTCCACATCTGCCGTACAGTTGATCAGTTTGCAAAAGATGCAGCATAACAGTTTTTGAAATCAATATTACCATATATGCATACAAATGTCCGTCATTATTGCATGGTCCGTCCTAGGTTATAAAAACGGTTTCGAACGTTTGTTTTCAAGTTTCAGCAAAAGAAATTCAAATTTTTAAAATCTTGATACGATCTCGTCCCCAAGATAGTAAATATATAATTATATGCATTATTGATCAGTGAATATGTTACTTCAACATTTTTCACACAACTGAAGTTATTTAAAATATCGAATACGCAGAGGCAATTTGTAATATTGTTATTATAAATGAACTGTATAAAAAACGTTATATAATATCTATTCATTGTACTGTTAGGAAACGACTCTTGAAACACATTCCTGTACTTGTAAATAAAGTATTATTTCTGATTCCCAACTTGTAGTGTCCTCATTTACACGCCCTATTGCTCGGCTTTGCCTTCTTCAATCTATCTTGTTTTTGATCAAAGCAATTAATTTTATCGCTAGAACGAAATGACTGGGCTCACGATTTATATAGAGTATTTTTAAAACGATCAGATTAAATACTTAGGAGATCAAATCAAATTTATATTTGTTTTGTAAGAATAATTCGACTTCCTGATCAGTTACTCGGTTTATCGAAAACGACGTACGATTTTTGCGTCTCTATATCAAAAAGGTAGCTTTATTCTCACTCGAATACCAGAGTGGAATGTTAGTGCAATAATGGTATCTGACATCAATAATAAATCAAAACTAAACAATGCGCGGTGTTGGTTAAATATGTTGTGTTATATTGTGTTGATCATATCAGTACAAAGAAACATCTTGGCTCTTGTCTTGTGCCAGCTGTGGTCAGTATTTGTTTCAAAGATTGTTTAGATTAAATATTGGGTTCTTGTGAAAAACTGAGCAACTCGGACACAATGGTTCAATCTTCACACCAACATATCCGACTCTTACAATTCTCGTTAATGTTCCATGTCATGTATCTGCATGTGATTTAACCAGTTAAAGGAAAAATGTCTTCTGCGTTATGGCAGCGACCGATGTATGAACCGTTTATTATTGATCTGCCACACTAACAACGCTGCAAACAAACTTTTAAAATTCAGCTGGCAACTTCAGCGGTGAATATGAAGCTGCCATAATAAACACCGGAAAATAAGAAGTAAACCGTGAAATAGGAAAGACTCGTGTATTTTGCTGCTGGTGAAGTTTCGTTTGTAGTTGCAAGAATTGTGAAATGGTTTCCCACACAAACGCAGCTTGAATTTGTAACAAAATAGGCAAATGTTCGCTGCATGAACCATTTCGTTTTGATATAACTAAATCAGTAACTGTATCTCAAACATGATGCTTAAACATGTACATGTACTGTTATAATGGCAAGTCACAGTCGGGTTTTTTTCAAGTCATCAAGAGAAAGTCAGCTGCGCCAATGCCCCCTCATCGCCTCGCCGAACAGCGGCTGCATACCAAGCTTACCTACAACATAAAACCAGCCGTAATTTTCCGCTTCTAAAACAAATTAACAATTGCGAATTAAACTGTTTTTGCTGTCTGCCGCTACCGTGCGACACATTAAGGCGGGAACTTTGCTTGACGCAAAGAGACTCGCTCGATCCGCTTGCCTCAGTTTTACAAGTATTAAAGAGCTAACTTGGCTCGATGGCGTAAAAATATAGAAGAATTCAGGAAATATCAGAATGTGAGTGTCATAAAATTATCCAGTTCTATCAGTCTCAAGAAGACTTACTATTCAGTCGGATAATGTGTGAACATTTTCGTTTGAGATAAATTGAAAAGGAGAAATGAAACACTCAATAAAAGCACAATATCAAATACGCATACCTTTAGCATTTAAAGCCAACACATTGAAGCCACTGACAAGAAATGCAAGAAAAGTTCTTGCTCTTTTAAATTTAGTTGAACTGTTGACTTACACACCCTAAAATTCCTTAGTCCAACTCTAAATTGAAAACAGAACAAGTTGGAACAATCGCGTGACTTACTTACAAGCAACATCCACTGCTCCGGGTGTTGAATGTCCAGAGCTCGAGTAGTAATGGCGTCTTTATGTTGAAGCCGTTGTTTTTTCTCATGAGCGTGCAGTGTTTATTTCCGCGTTGTAATATCTCTTCTGGTGATCTGACTTGCGCAAACTGGCATTGTTTAACGTAATGACTCCGATAGCCATCATAGCTGCGGGGCACACTCTGTGCCAGCATTAAAATATTCACGGAGGGGGAGGGGTAACTAAGTCACTAGGTCAGGTTTTGCCTTGAGCTATGTGCAAACTCTTGTCAACCGTGCAGCCTTCGTCATTGTTTACATCTGCGGACTCACGCAAGTATTTAATGTTATGTTTCTTTTGTGCGATTGTTTCAACAAATAACTGTAACATTGGAAATAAACTCGTTTCTGTTATCGAAGCCCTCGATTCTAGCAAGCAGCGACTTGTGTTTTCAGCTGTTGAAAAGGTCCCATACACTCTGATCAAACTACTCGAGCAAACTACCAACTGCATTCCATTTAAGGGTTTTGTTTAGAATAACCACTTGTAGTTGTACATTTTTTTATTGGGTCTGTCAATGGTCGTACTCGATTGAATCCGTGCTATGTTCAGCAGTAATTAAACTGAGAGCGAATTCTGACAGTCAGACGAATAAATATTGCACAAATGACATCAAGTTGAGAGGTCCTTGTTGTTGGACTGTGTTCCCGCATATGTATCTACCATTTTGAGACAAAATGAGCGATCTAATTAAATACAAAGCTGTCAGTTACTTCTTTCAGTATATATTTTTGTGCAAACGGGCGTTGGATTTCTTTTTCTTTTTTGCAGCAAATTTATCCGGCTAGGAATGTATATTAATATTGTGCTTGTAGCAGAGCAATAGTGTTATGTCATAGTGTGAGCTGTTGATTGTAATATCAGTAATCGGCGGCGCGAAAATTGCGTTTAGCAACACGGCGGCTAATTCCGCTTACAGTAACCTCATTTTACCAGAAAAGAAAGAAGCCGTGAAACCACAACATGATATATATTATTACGGTTTATCGATAGACCATATTTAGGATAAACACAGAGCTGTTGACTCTTGACAGTCTTGTTGCTGAACGAATTTCAGTCAATTCATCGACAACTGTTTGGGCTACTAGTGCTATCGATATCCGTTTCATTTATTCAATAAACTCGAAACTGATTTTGGTAAACAACCGGTGATTCAGCTTGTTTTGTTTTTCAAATTTCAAGGAATTCGATATACTGCTGATGTTTCGAGTTTTTTTTGATGAAACGGAAAACTGTTGTTAATTTGTATACACTCTTTTTTAAACTAAAAACGTCTATTTTGGGGGCTTAAGGCTTCTTATTTTCACAGCGTCGAATGTTCTTAAAAAATAAAAGTGTTCGTGATGTTTTTTGGAAAATGCCCAGTCTGTAAACATTCACGGCTGTTCCCAACGTCAAAATCTGTTCCGCCATATTTGTACCCAGATGCGTTGCTATCGCTTGTTTACCAAAAGCAAATGTGAAAGTTGCACTGCTGTCTCACGATATTTAGTAGCAGTTCTCCGTCACATTTTCAAAATTTATAGAAATAATCGTTCCTTTCTTAATAGTTTCAGCCATGCAGAGATGTGTTCTTAAACATGTTCTTAAATTTGGGTGTTTTTAAGCCTCCACGTTCTTATAAAATGTAAAAAAGACTGTCATATTAAAATTGTTGCTTAACGAATTTCCGGTCAATTCATCGACAGCTGTTTGGACCAGTAGTGCTATAGATATCAGTTTATTTATTCAATAAAATTAAGAACTGATTTTGGTAAACAACAGTTGGTGAGTCAGTTTATTTTGTTTTTCAAATTTCAAAATTTCTTTGTTTTGCTGTTATTTGGATGTGGCTGAAAGTTCTTATTTTTTCCGCATCTCGTCCTCAAATCATCGGTTCTTAAAAGTGCTCTTTATGGGTTTCTTTTAGAAAATGTGGTGTCTATATACAATCAAAGACTGCTCCAAACATCTAACTCGGTTCATATTTGCCGTATCCATCGCAAAAGTGAAATTGCTTTGCTTTCTCGCAATATTAGTTCAGTGCAGTTCTCCGTTCCATTTTCAAAATTTATAGAAATAAACGTTCCTTTCTTTAATAGAGCCTGAGGCATGTTCTTAAACATGTTCTTAAATTGTGGCTTTTTCAGCCTCAACGTTCTTATATAAGAAAAGGTTCTTATAAATTACAGCTTATGCCTTAGTCATACTCATAGTTTATTTTTTACTATTCCAACGACTTCGTTTATTGTGAACCAATATAACAACTTGTAACGAGTTTCACTCCAATAAAACGTTATTATTATTATTATTATTATTATTATTATTATTTCACTCCAATAAAAAATTATTATTATTATTATTATTATTATTATTATTGTTATTATATAAAAGAGTGTGTACTTCTTAAGGAATTTCGGTCAAATCACCGATAACTGTTTGGACTACCAGTGGCGTAGCCAGCCCGTAGGCCTGCAGGCCCGGGCCTTCAAATTATTTTGACAGGGAAAAATAGTATTGAAAAA
>JAOEHT020046821.1:0-14046 GCA_025448195.2 Parazoanthus atlanticus | reverse complement strand
GGGTGCACGGCTATACAAAAATGTGCTATTTGAAAATATACAGGAAAAAAAACTACTGACAAGCTCACCTGGGATTGCCTCATTTCTAGACTGAGGTTTTTTTGAATAGGCCTGATAAATCCTTTGGCGTTGTTCATGACACCCTTCAAAAAGGCCATAGTGTTTCCTGTGTGAGGACGTGGGAATTCAATCAACTGCTTAGTGGGCCCCTCACTCAAGCGCCAAATTTCGTATCCCCCTGCTTCACTGAAGGCAGGGAACGTCTCCATAATTTTGTCATGAAAATCGAGAGCATTCCCATTTTTGTTGAAAGAAATTTGGATCTCTCCCAGTCCAGCCAAGCCTAGCCTTATCTTCTCTGCTGCATCGACACGAAGTGCTTGCTGCTCGTATTTTTGGGAAAAAAACCCGTAAGGATGACCGCCAGATGTTCCTTTTCCACGTCCACGAGCACCTCGTCCCCTACCAGCTGAACAAGGGCGCTTCGCTGGGCCTGTCGACTCCCTGGAGGCCGATAGCCAAACAGTTGTTGATGTTCTGCCAAAGCTGACGGTATGGAAGCTGCTGCTGGCGAGGTCAAAGGTGGCGTAGGGAGCGCACGCAGAGCTGGAGACGCTGCTGTTGGAGTTCTTGTGGAGTTTGTTATCGACGACGAACTAGACTGATTCTGCAAACCATCGGCTGCAGTATTCAAGGTTTCTGCACATTGACGGACCGCTAAAAGCACTAAAACTAAAAGCACTAAAAAAGAGATGGAATACTGATTTTTCCAAAAATCCTACGAGGTTCAAAGTTATTTCTTGCACTGAAGGTATTGTGGGGCGTCTCACTAATCGATATTCAGTCAATAATGACGATTTCGAGAACTTCAGTGTATTTCGATGATTGTATGATATCAAGGTTTTGATTATTTCACTGTTTTATCTTTAACTATTTCACAGTTTTGATGTGCATGATCAATGAACGTCACGATTTCAAGAACTTGACGATTTCGAGAACTTGACGGTATTTCGATGAATTCATATCACTGTTGACTGTTTTGTTTTGACTACAGTATTTCACGGTTTTGATAACTCGCGGAATTGTGCATGATGGAAGATTTTCAATACGACAACTAGATGATTTCAAGCGAATTTGATTAAAATCATATTTCATTGTATGGTGTGGTGATTTCAAGACCGAATTTGTCTGATACTTTTTAGTTAGTCAGATGGTTTCATTTCAGTGTGTCTGACAGTTTCGAGATAGTGTGACGAATTCAAAACAGCTTGCCTGATTATTTTAGGCGTTTGATGATTTCCAGAGTGTGATGGTTTCAGTGTTCCGATGATTTCAAACAAAGTAGTTAGGCGAATTAAGGTGATTGAATTTTGTCAACTGTAGTGTAGTGTAGTGTAGTGGCAGTGCAAAGGACTGGAGTGTATTAAAGCGTCCCTGGTTCGATACTCTTATCTTCGTTTTATGTAGATTCTTCCTTTCTTCAGTTTAGATTCTCTTTCAACTTGCAATTTTTTTTAAGTGCGAGTGTTTGTTTGAGTTTGGTAGTAAGTGTAACCTCCCTGTGGCCCTTCTGATCTAGCGCTATCCCGCTGCGGGTGAAGCCGCCATCTTGAAGACGTTATGGAGTACTTACCCGTCATGGTTCCGATATCGGGGTCGTACTTAGCTAGAGGCGCGAAAAGGATTGTGGGTTGTCAGGTCTGTGACAGATCACATCATGGAAGAGGCGTTTAGGTCACTTGTCGACGAAGGAAAGCGGCTCTTAAAAAGCAAGATACTTATTTCTCTTTCGCAAGAATGGTTCCAGCCAGTTGCAATGAAGAGTACTGCCGTTTATGGTTTCCCCTTTTCCGATCAAATCATGGAAGTAACCCTATATGAGTCGGATGGGGTAAGTATAAATGAGCGAGGAATGAAAGATTTAAAGTTTTAAATCCACTACTTCTGGTATGGTTAATCTATTACTATTACTATTTTTGCCGCTTTCTGTTATTCTTTTTTGTTGCCTTTCTCTGTCTAGCTTATAGCTTAGTTCATGAGCTTGGTTCAAGGAAGGTGTAGTTTCTTTCAAGGGAGAGATCGAGGGGCCCCCTCAATTTTCAAACTTTGGCAGAGATTGTAGTTAAAAATAAAACGTCAAACACCCGCAGCATGTCACTGTCATAGTCTGTAGTTATTCACAATCTTATTCAGAAGAATTGCCATCCTTGTACTCCGCTCTACATTCTCTCTGCCCAGGTTGTATTCCCGAAAAAAGGAGTGTCATCAGATCATTCAGGTAATCATTTGGCAGCCTCAATCTCCAGTCACTCTTGATGTGCTGACTGATTTTTACTCGCAAATCGGATGACCCTTTGACGAGTTTTGCTTGCTCGAGCAGGTGTGTCAGCAAGGGCTGGTAGCCAGCCAAAAGTGCCTGTTACTCATGCATTTTCAGACGTCTACTACAGAATTGTCTACAGAACAATCACAACATTAAAGGAGCAAAAAAGAAAGCCACAGATGGCTACTTTTTTTTGTTTGGCCGGCTATTTCAAAAGTTACTGACACCCCAGCCTGCTGAGGCAAAAATTACTCGCCTTTGGCAAGTGGACTGGTGTTAGTTTCCAACCCTGCTTATACTTCTGTCCTGTTTTTGTCTTAGTCTGGGCTCGATTAGGGCTGTTTTGTGGGGGATTTCTGATGTGAGTTGACTTCTAGTCAGTATCTCTTGTATATATTTAATAAAAGGTTAGAAGTTTCTTACCCTGGTCACAGGTAGAGAGAAATGGGAAGAGTTGGGCTTCTCGACTTTTCCTGTTTCCAGAAAGACCTCGGTTATCAGGGTAGAAGGTCCTTTGTTGCTCTCACCAAGCTGGCTGAACATTTTGCATAAATTCTCCCACTTCCAATAATCACTGGCCATCCAACCTTCTGGTTGAACTTTATAGTTTTTCCACACCAAAGTTCCATTCAAATCCAGCAGCCGGCCATGAAAAGAAGGCTATGTAAGTTTCAGTGATCTGTTATCAACAGACATGTGAAAGCGTGTGATTATTGATTAGTATGATCGGTTAAATTGTATTTGAATTTTTAACCATCCAAGCTGGGGCAATACCACCCCTCAAACCGATCATCAGAGGCGTGCAGTGCATAGTGGGTGAATTCCTACTTCAAGATGGCGACTACTACAAATTTTGCGAAAGAAGTGAATTCACGCTTCTTACAACAAGCAAAAAATCAGTGCTTACAATCAGCTGTGTGTACCGGAGATGGGATAGGCAGAGTTAATTCGTTTTGCAAGGAGCTGGAGAGTTGCATCAATGTTTTAGATGCGAAATACGATTCACAAAGTTGTTTTGCTGGCTGTCAAAGGCTTCTCGTGTTGAAGCCAATGGTACTGTAGCCAGGGCCTTGAAAAAGTTACATATGAAAGTTATTTGTCGTCTGCATTTGAGACCTAAGCTGGCTAACCCTTGGGTGGGCGAACTAAACATGGATATACCAGAAGAGGTGTTTCTTTGTATAGATCAAGGGATAATGGACAGAAGGAACTTTGGACGGACACGGACAGAAACAACCACAACCGTTGAGTACAAAGTATCTGACATCTGCAAGGTCAGATACTTATTCAAGTGGATGGATCTTGATGGCAGTGGTGTTGACTTCAGCAAAATTTTGACAAAAACCAGGAAGAGTGACTGAGGAGAAGCCAAAGCGACTAAGATTCAACAAGAAATCTGAACTTCTCACACTGTCATTCCACTACGGATACTGGAATGACAGTGGCATCCCACAGCATTAGAGAAAATGCTCTCCCATTACACAATACCACCAAGGTTCGTTTCAAGAAGACAATATGTTGTAAATTTGTATTTGCGGTTTATATTTTCATGTAATATAATTATAGTTGTATTTAATTATTTAATTATTAATTGTTTAATTATCAGTTAAATATTATTATTATTACTATATTATAGTTGTTGTCTTACGTTTTACATGCTACCATCTCCGCACGCGTGCCCTGACCGTCCATTGCCGTATTAGCTTCGCTATTGGCAATTCAGTTTAAATCAGTAAAGGTCCAAACACGTTCTCTCGAGAGGGGCCCATTTTGTTCGCCCGGCCATACATAGGGAACACCCTCCCACCCTCATGCTTTGCAACCTAGTTTTGTTATAGGGTAGTTCACTGACAGTGATAAAACAGAAAATAGAACTATATTTTGTGACGAATCAGACGGTGTGGTATTTTCTCGATTTTGACTGTTAACAAAATATTCTCTAAAGATGACAGTAATTGGCCGGTGCATGGGATATTTTTATTCTGCTCTAGAACCTTCATTACAGCTTCAAAAGAACGTAGTTTTTTTTAAATTAAAACTCATTTGCTACTGGTTGCCTGAGTTTTCTCGGATTAAATTGGTACCGTAGGTGGGGTTAATGAAATAATTTACTGTATTAATTAGTTATAACAGCTATAGTAACAGTGGACAAAACACCACAATTAAATGGCTATCTCCATCCCCGTTGCCCCTACGTGGAGCATAGGGCATCCATTTTGCATGGATTTTTCTGTAACTAGACAGTTTTTGCGAGGGAAGGTATTTTGCCCCAAACTGGAGGATCAGGGGATCACTCTTTGTCTGGCTTCTACCCTTTGACCTGTCCGGCATGAGTGGCCCTACCAGGAGTACAACACTCCCGCCGGCATAGCTTTCTGGGTTTTCGAGACTAAGGTGGCTAGGTACCAAATTTTCCATAACTGTCATTCAGAAGCCCTCAAAAAGCCAATCCTTTGCTGGAATTAAAAAAAACTGGGTCCCTTAAAAGCCAGCTCGTACAGACAAGTATCGATTGAAACAAATTAGCAAATTTCAATTGCCAAGTTCCTAAAAACGTTTAAACGTCCATTGACCTCTTCTTTTTTTCTTTCTGGTTGCAAAAATTATTAAAATAATCATTTTTCAGGACATAGCTGGACAAAGATTGACCCCGAACTGACTACTTTTCGTAAGGAAGATAAACCAATTGCAAACTTTGTGAAGTTCTTCTGTACATCAACGACCGTTTTTGTTACTCATTGAAGTAAACGCCAATTCTATTGACAATCTTTTTTAGTCGTTCCATTTTATAATAAAAGAAAACTATAACGGAGAGACCTCGTCGGTGTTCTTGACAGATACGATTAGGTCTTGAACTAATAATGTTATGGTCCTTCCGGTCACAAAAACCAACGTTTGAGGGCAAACCTGGTCAGCGGACTATCGTACAAAAAGCCAGAAATTTAGGACATACGTGAAACCATAAAAATAGGGGTACTTGGTTAAGTTGGCGACGTCGACCCTTTGGAGTGGACAATTAATGCAGGCAATATTCAGAGGCTATATTCAGCAGTGTTTCTGCACCTGAAATTTTGTTGGTTCTTCCTTTCTTGTCTGATTTCGAATGCCTCACCAATTATCAGCCTCCTCCCCTCCCCCTCCCCAAACCTCACTTGCCCGTCTTAACATTATTGACAAGTGCATTATGCATGCTAAACTGACTCCTATGCGAATATAATTATTTGAAAGTTTACATATAATCATGGTATCTTAAATCCGAACCAAATAAAACATTAGTCGTGCTATCGGAGTCAGACCAATAATTATCGCATAAATCGTGTGCCACCTAATCTCCGTCAAACAGACCAACCGATCATGATCAGCGTGCAGAAATCTCGCAAACAAACAAATCATTATTCAGGAATCACGTGATCGTGAAACAAACCAAGCATCGTCACTGTTACACGAACAAAGGAGAAACTTCGTAACAATGAATTATCTTTACAGCAACGATACGAAGCAGAAAGTGCGTGTTTCTTAAGACTGATAATATCAAACAGTTAAAAATCGTTCATTTGACTTGAAATGAATAACTAGTTTTCTGCACAAAATCTATAGCGGGGCTTTGCAAAATGGGTTCCATAAATTAAGCGAATGATTTCTCGGAGAGAAAACGCAAAACAAGATAGTGTTGGCTGACATTAGGAGTCTCTGGTGAATGTAATGATTGAAAAAATTCTCGCCAAGGAGCGGCTTAGTACCCCTGTTTTGATGGGCCCATGTATGTTCACCGTTTCTTGATTTTTTCGGTAGTCGCGACTAGGGCTGTCGCTCAAAAGCTGGCTTTTGTGAAGGTTGTTAACATTGTTGATTCAACATCAGAAGAAATTTGTACTGATAAGGGCTCCAACAAGATCTGTCCAAAAAGTTGTTTTTTTCGAGAAATTTGCAACAACAACAACAACAGTTAACAACAACAAAAAATGGGAAAAGCAGCACATCAATAAAAACTATCTTAGTAGTTTGGGACCCGAAATCCCGGGGGGGGGGGGTACTCCCTTACATGAGCTATGTAGGTATGTGCGGCGCCAAAGGGTAGGGTTTTTGAGCCGTTTTGGTCTGAAACTGGATATAGATTTTGATATTTTGGTCTGATTTTGGGCGAAACTGTAGGGATGAGCCGTTTGGCGTATAAAAGACATTTTGCGGCCCTGAAAACGGGTATAACATTTAACAATAGGTCTGAAATTGGTTAGGGAAATTCGTATAACTTGGTTTGAAAACGGGTAAGGGTTTCGCGAAGCGCGCCGCACATCCCCACCAAAATGATTGATGAGTACCCCCTCTCCCCCCCGGGCACGAAATTTGCAAATTTGTTTCAGCTGATATGTTTTGCTTAACAGTTAGCAATTCCTGTCTTAAAATAACTGGGTTGGGGGTCAAATCCTTGTCCGGCCTTGTCCTAAAAGTTCGTTATTTCAATAATTTAAGCAACCAAAAAATAAAAAGAACATCAATGGAAATTGGAACCAAGTTTTTAGAAACTTAATTAAGATCTGATATTTGCAAATTTTCTTCAATTGACATTTTTCTTGAGAGTTGGCTTTCAACGGACTCGGGCCTTGTTTACACTACACCTGATAGCTTTTGTACCGTTATAAATACCGTACAGTATAGGCCTTCTGTTTACACTCGGTACGATTTTTCCCGCACTCTTTTCGTGCCGTTTCGAAGGTGAGACGTAAACGGTTTCGAAAGTTACATGTCACATATCGGATAGGTTTTTGTGCCGCGAAAAACTGTTCCTGTTTACACTGCAACGCAACGACTTTGTGTCGGCACGAAATGTGACATGTCGGAATAACGACTGCGCATGCGTGCGAGGAAGTAGGAGAAAAAAACTGGCCAAATTTCCTGAAATCCAATTTTTAGAGCAAGAGTATGAAGTGTGTAACTTTTTTCGACCAAAAAATTATGCGATTGACCTTTCACAGTGGACGAAGAAAAGCAAGATAAGCAAACATGGTGTGATAAAACCCTTAACTTTTGTATATTTTACTTGTTTTTTGCAAATTTGTGAGTTTGGTTGGCATTTTTCCGACATGTCATTCTATACTACATGTACCCCCTCGGGCATAACATTCATTCGACACCTGTATTATTGTAGATGAGTAAGAAAGCCATCAATTAGTCATTTTAAAATACAGACCTGTACTGTATCACAGTCGCTGATTTTGGGCCAATATACAGTATTAGTTTTGACTGCTAGTTTCATCTGGCACCACATGAGAGTGTACAGTTATGGTTTAGGAACATGTCAATCTTTTAATGACATGTTTTGGGTTACTTTAAGGAATACTATTGCATAGTGACTAATAGGCAACCACATTGAATGGAGCTCCTTGGCATTCAACCATCATGAAACTGCTAGCCACCATTAACAACAATCATTCTGCAGCATCTGACTAAACATGTACAACGTAAACAGTCAAGCTGTTGAAGTCCCAACTAGTAGCATGGATGTTGTTTCATGCTTCATCATCCCATACATGTCTTTTGAACAGCGGTGTGAAACAAACCAAGTTAATGATCAGTTAATTTAATCGTGCAGTCATGAGGTTGTCACTGGAACACATTAGCTGTGATAAGAGGCTGATATCCCTTGATTAATAGTCAGAGTATTATCAATGGATCAGCATGGAATCTGTTGGTTTGATTATGTGTTAAAAACTGGTCACAGTGATGTACGAACTATTAAACTTCAGTAATGCTACAGTACATATTACCAAGAAACAAACTTGTTTAAAACAATATAAAATCAGGGGTAAATCCAGACAGTTTGGAAAGGGAGGGCTGAGACCTGAAATTCTTAAAAGAGGGGGCAAAAAAGAATGTCATCAAAGAAGTGTTTTCAGTGTTTTTCTCAAATGGTTTCAAGAATGTCAATGAAAGGGGCACTGTGGCCCCCTCAGGTCCACCTCCTCTAAATCTGCCCCGGCCTGGAAATATGATAGATGTATAAAAAGGAAATGCTAGGGAGGTTGCAACAAGGTTAGCCGATTTGCTGTTTCAAGTTAGAAAAAATAGCAAATGAAATAAAACCTAAAACTACATGTAACATAAAAATTGTTAACAAACAGAGCTCAAAACTAAGACTAAAACAACTGCAGTTATACTTATTAATAAGCTGCTTTACCGGTAAATTGTTATTAGTAAAAATTAATAATATGTTACTAATAAACTATTATTAAATTCAAGTAATTAACAAACACTAATTTTTCATTAAAAAGCATGTAAACATATTTAAAAGCTCTCATAATAACACTAATTGGCTTTGTCCCCTTCCCAAATTCTTTGCATTCCACTTTGGCCGCTAGGTTATGGAAAAGCTGGCATGGGTGATATAATCCCCACTGATGCAACTCTACAGTTTGATGTGGAGCTGTTGGCGATCAAAGAAGGGAAAATGGAAGATGAACAAGAAGAGAATGAACAAGAAATCTTCCAAAAAATTGACACAGATGGAAATAAGATGCTGTCCAAAGATGAGATCCGAGCCCACATTAAAAAACACAGTGGAACCCTGGCATCGTTGGGAGAAGAAGAGTCTGTTGTCACAGAGATATTTCAAGATGATGATAAAGATAAAGATGGAGTTATTTCATTAGAAGAATTCATGACTCCTGTAAAAAAGGACGAGTTATGAGGCAGAATCGTTTCACCATTATGCTGATTTCAAGCAGCTGGCACTTCAAATATAAAAGTAGCTAAGCGATATAATATTAATATAAATTATTAAAATTAAAATAGTTTGGGTTTTTGTCTTACAAGTGTTCAAGTTCAATATCAAAATATAAAAAGCACTGTGTTATTTATCATAGTTTCTCTTTTAAATGCATTTCACATACAAGTAATTATTAAAAATGAGAATGCAACCATATTTGAAGTTAAGTTATAAACTTAAGTAAACATAATTTATTTAAAATAGACTTATTAATTATTGACAATAAATTCTGTACAGTTAACATTGTACCAATAACTTAAGGTTATCTTCATACTGTAATTAATCTGTGTTCAGTTAACTCCTGATTTCTCAAACTCGTCTTTTTTTTAGTATTTTCTTTTAGATTATCCCACATCTTACAATGCTAAGAATCACTACCAAAAATATATATTAGGAAATTTTATCAGTGATGGATAACAAGGAATTTTTCATTTTTTCTAGGATAGGATGATGTACATACATGTACATGTAACACTGAAGTCCTTTACAATTTGAGACACCCTTAGCACTTGTACGGCAGTGCTTTTTTAAATTAAGGTCCATTGGCAAAATCTCTACCCCTGAGCACTTATCTTAACATCCACTCCTATATTTACTGTTCAAGTCACTTATTTGTTGCATCATTCAGTGATTTCATGTGGCTAACTGACAAATATCAACTTTAAATTACATGATTGTACGTCATACACTATAGATACGAAAAGTTGACTCTATACTTAAATCTTTGGAAGAATTAGTTTTATTATTTAATAAGTAAAACATTGGTCTTAAAAACTTCTCTATTTTTTCTTAAATCCAAACATTTTTTACCTTAACCTCCATGCTGTTACCTCATTAATGTTCAATTTAATTACATATTTTTTGCTTGTATTGTAGTGTGTAATGATCTCAATCCAATTTTTCAGAAAAATTAGCACTTGCGATTCTCTTATTAATGTGAAGTTGATTTGCAATGTTGTCTGCAAGCAAATAAAAAATGTTCTATGAATCATAAACTGATTCTTGTCTTTCCATTAATTTTTATGAAGTTCCATGAATTTATTTACTTTTAATTACATGTACACACCTCACAGTTACATGATGTACAGGAGGATTTGCAATGAAATCCTGCCTTACATCCACTTACAATCATTATACATGTATTGGTATTGGTTAATCCAGGTGGTTCACTGGCCCTGGGGGGAACAGTTAAGTCATAGGATGTCAAATTTTATGGAAAACACATTTCGGTTCCAGTCGTGGCATCCCTTCGGTAACTATTTTTGAACCATGAGCAAGTTCTCCACCATCTTGACAGTTCATCGCAAAATGCTTTCACCCTTGAAAATTCAAGGAATTCACTCTGTGTGGGCAGAGTGCCGAGTGAGCAACAGAAAGACATGCAATATGAAACTTTTGAAAAAGATATTTTTAAAGTTATGAAATGCTTTGACACAAAAACACATGTTTGTGTTCTTGCTGTCAATGCTTAATGAAACAAAATTTCAGTTCCGTAGTTTTTCCAGCACAGGAATGACATGTTCACATCAGTTTCTGAGAAATAATGATGGGGAGAGTGGGAGATCTGAAGTTGAGTAGAAACCTAAACATAAAAAATAAGAAGGCTTTCAGCAATGATTAAAACAATAATTATAACAATTAACTACATGATTGATTGAATTAAATGAATAGTCATTCACTCCAACCAAGTTCAATATCATTGTTTATAACTCAAGTTGATTGTCATTTGCCCCAAAGTCTCGAAGATTAATTTATTGTGAAGTTCTCCCAACTTATTCACCCTCTCAACACCAAGCACGCCATACAACATATTGCTGAATTCTCCTAAACAGTCTCTATAGTTTTTTTGTAAACAGGTTGGGAGAATTTTGTTTTTATCTTAGATAAAATGCTGTGTATGATTAATTGCTTTATTCTCATTGCCAAACAACCTATTTTGTGTAGATAATGTAAGGCGAATTTATATACTGATAAAATGGCTCGTGCTGAAAGGGTTAATAGGAAATCTATGAGGACAACAAATAAGAATTTAGCAACTCATCACTTGACAGTTTTGAGAGTGAAAATTAAAGGTTTAAACTGAATATTAAAAATCATTGAACTCTTTTCTTTTGAGATAGAAATAAGAATACAAGTTTGATGTGAATAATGTAAGTTGAGTCTCAAAGAACATGTGTGGTAGTTTACGGCATTTACTACAATTCCTAACAATTCTTCATGGTCCCTCTGCCTGTAGCCTATGGACAGCAAGGATTTGGCGATTCAATCCCTGCAGATTCAACTCTGGAATTTGATGTTGAGCTCTTGGAAATCAAAAACTCTGGAGCAAATCCAGAAGTTGATGTCTTTGGCAGAATTGACACTGACGGCAATAAAGAACTTACAAGAGATGAAGTGTCGAACTATTTAAAAGAACATGGAAACATGCCTGAAGAGGAGGATCAATCAAAACAGGATTTAATGATTGCAGAGATATTCCAGGAAGAAGATAAAGATAAAGATGGTGTAATTTCCTTGAAAGAATTTAGTGGGCCAAAACATGAAGAACTGTAGAAAATTTTTAAAAAGATTTATACTCAGCACTATTTTAAACTATCACTCCTATCTGTGAATTAGTAATATATATTTGTATTTTTAATATAGAGTTGTTGTATAACTTTGAAAACAAAATTAAAAATTTTAATATTGCAGGTTTCACAAAGGTTTATCTTCTTTATCATGATGAAAGACGGGTTAATATCAAAATGGCAAGTTTATGAGCCAATAAAAAACAAGATAGCCTTCATTTTTCATTTCCAAACAGGTTGGGTTTGATCGCGCATTCATACTCAACTGCAATCAATAGACCATCTATGCTCGATCATGGTCATTCGATTGATAGGTGTGCAGCTGCTAATGGCCATGACCTACTCTTCATTTTTGTACACCAAGACCAAAGTGAAGGAAGAAAGGGGTCACATACCTTTCCAGAGAGATATTTAATGTTTAACTCTTTCACTCCCACCAAATTTATCAACATTAATCTTCTCCTTACTGTATCAGTATAGAATAATTTTGGTTAGTTTTTACAATAGGAGAATTGATCATATAATGATAAATAAATTTATTTAATAAACAACTTTATTTCAAGAGGGTAGCAATTAACAGTAATTCAACTGACAAACTATTTACCTTGCATTCACTCCAAACTCGGATGAAATGTAAATTGTCTAAACTTATTAATAAGAAATGTATTGAGATATTAGTATTGAGAATTTGACTGAAAAGTGGGTTTGTTCACACTTTCTAGCAACACCATGGCTGAAAAAGTTTCCAGAATTACTGCCCATGTTCTAGAGAGGCACTGGTTGCTAAGGAAAACTAAACACTGTCTATGTACATAATATATTTTTATGCCAAGATATTCTATTTTTAAATTACCAAAAATATTTCTTTGAGCACAGGGAAAGGTTCAGGTGTGATTGATGATATTGTCACTTTGCTTTCATGGAAAGTACCATTTTGCTGTTCTCAATTTCTTCGACATAACAATTTAAACTGGCTTATTAACAAGATGTACATGTATTACAGGTCCTCAAGGGGGTATTCCCTACTTTTGCCGATTTGTTTTGAGGCTCCTACTCCAAAATAAGGTATAACCTACTTGCAAATTCTAGCTTAACTAAATGGAGAACCAATGTTTTAAGTCAGAAATTTGACTTCTTTTGGACTCTGAAACAGGGTTAGAAGTTTGTTGATCATGGGGCCACCGCTTCCCAGAATCAGGTTGAGGACACCCCCTGACGGTGTGTGTTTGCTACCTGTTAATGACTAGCAATCAGCTACCATCCATGATCCTTTGCATAATTAGTATGTTTTTATTGGTGTCGAGTCAAATAGATCTTCATTAGGTTTACACCCCTTGGGAGATGACCCCTCCCTCTATGACATCACTCAGTTTGGAGACATTCAAGTCACCCGCCACAGCTCAGCTCCATTAATTTAATGTATTGTAGACCATGAAAAAGGGGACAGCATGTGCAAAGGATTGTGGTACATGTAGCTGATCACAAGCCGCCTTGAATATTTCAGTTGTTTATGTATGTAATGTATGAAGTTGGTCGTTTCCTCAGGCTATGGTGAGGAAGGTGCTGGGAAAACCATCCCTGGGGGAGCAACTCTGGAATTTGATGTTGAGCTCCTTGACATTAAGGAAGCAGGACCAGATGAGAAAACCGATGCACAAATCAATGTCTTCAAACAGATTGACAAAGATAACAATGAAGAGCTGTCAAGAGAAGAAGTGCACAGCTTCATGACAGAACAGGGCAACATGCCTAATGATGATGAAACAAACCACAATACCATAGTATCAGAGATTTTCCAGCAAGAAGACACAGATAAAGATGGTGTGATCTCCTACAAGGAGTTTACTGGACCTAAACATGAAGAATTGTAGACAGAAAATATGTATCTGAATCCACTATCGGAATGTGAATATGATGATCAGCTACAATTCAAAATTTCACTACTTTCAGTAGAACCTGTGAATCCACAGAAGTTATCTTTAAAATCTGTAATCAAACAAAAAGTTACTGTAAAATCTGTTCCATCCCATTTAATTGACTGTAACCTGTCCTTGAGGTCGCTGACAGTTGAGACCTTTGCTCTAAATATTATTACTCCAAATCTGATCACTTAATTTAATAAAATAATTTTATCCAGATATGACAGTAGAACCAGAGAATTAAGATGTTCATTGAATGTATACATATGAACTGTCAATTTGATCATAATGAAGTCTGACTTGAACATGCTTATTCAATGCAAATTAATCAAGAATCAACATTTAGAACTTTTGCTGTTTCTTGGGCATGTACATGACTTGTATAGCTACAATACTATAGCTTCTTTAACCGAAACAGTAAGAATACTTATGAATGACGATGATCAGTGTGGGGTGTAACAGGTGGGATTCTTG
>JAOEHT020046711.1:0-14049 GCA_025448195.2 Parazoanthus atlanticus | reverse complement strand
ACTAGTCAGCCCCCCCACTTTCAAAGTAGCTCCGCGGTCCCTGTTTATGCATGCTTTTCTTAATCTGGAAGAAATTTTACCTTTTACACCCAGAGGTTGAACCAAATATCACTTACTCTAGAACAGAGACCAATATCCCTGACGGATTGTTTGAATCTTAATGAATGATTTTTTGCATGTTTTTCTTTATATAGTCTTTCATTATCAAGACACACCGCGTTTCCATCACTGATTTTAAACCAACCTTGCCAATTGCAGAAAGTATACATTTGATTTGATAGCAGGGCTATTAATTGAAGAGTGTACTTGCACCAAAGCCTGCCCAGGACTGTCTGACTATTCACCCGTATTTTGAGTGGGGTTGTGCAGCCCCAGTCTTCAAATCCTGACCCTATTCGAGATGGCAGTGCTCTGGAAATTCAAACTCATGCTTTGTGCACAGAATTACTGAATTTTAACTGCCAGTACATATATGGACTAGGCAACGCAAAAGTTCTATTTGAGAGCAAAGTATTTTTCAATTTAGGAGCCCTCTAAATCCCATACCCCCTCAATTATTAATGCTCTATGTGCAAGGTATCTGCAGCTTAGCTCTGCAACTTTGATTTTGACCAAACTATCTGCTTGGACTCACCATAACATAAGGGCCCCACATCCCATCCCAAGATCAACTTAGGGGCCAACCTATCATTGACTTTGGAGGGGGGAGGGGGGTTGATCATTTCAGTTAAAAATATGCAGGGGCTTCCAGTTGAAAAATGGCCCTCCTGGAAATATTTGTCTTCTTGCGTTCGCTTGCAGGATATTTTTTCAAATCTCCCATCCCCTCCCCCCTCGGGTGCCTTCATTTTCAAGAGATAAGTCTGACTATTCTTATGCTGGAACAGAAATTAGAAAAAATTCTGCCACCGAGAACGGAACAAACAGAAACCAGATTAATAAGACTAAGATAGATCCCAAATCGAACGCTACAGACCGAGACAGCGGCTAGATAATCATATAGCGAGCGTCCAGTAACCGGGTTTGCACGTCCCTTTTGGCTTTTGACTCGTGCAATTTTCTTGGAGCCGGCGGTGCATGGCACGGGAATCGAGAAAACACGTATCAAAACGAACGCTCACAAATATATCATAGAGATTTTTTATCGCATAGTACATGTCTTTGCAAGCAATTCTAACAGATGTATACTAACCTGTACTAAAATTCTCCCACAACGCGCGAAGCCCAGTCTATCTCGTGCGGTCATCGGTCGTGTGTCGTCGGCCCAACGCGGTGAACGGAGTTTCATCGACTAAAAATTTATAGTCGATAAACTTTCGTTGATCGCATAAACACCAGGTTTCCTCGTTCAAATAAATTGAAAATGGCGGTCATTTGTGTTTTTTCAGTGGGATATCGTTTTGTGGCTTATAATACCAGTAACCACCGGAGCTTTGTATTGTGAAGGCAAATGAAAATGTCAAGTCCAACGTCAGCTTTGAATAAAGATGTTCGATAAAGCGATCGGTTGAGCAAGAATTCTGGAACATAAACGGCCGGTAATACTTCTCCCAACAACGCTTTGAGTTTGATGGCAGTGGTGGAGGGGTTTTCTCTAGTCCGATTGAAGAATGCGAGCTCTGTAGATGAAGAGTTGAATGTTTTGGAACAGCTGAAAGGAGTTTTATTACCGTTACGGCCAGCTAGAACAGAGAGTGATGACGATTTTGAAAATGAGTGGCTAGGACGCGGCGGGGCAGAGATTGAAAACCCATTTCCTTCAAAAACACCTGAAAACTTGCTGCACATTCAATCAGATCTCGAGATCTTTACGTTTTATTTATTTGAGCGTCGATTTGGATGGTCAGAATATGCGAGTAGTACAGACTTTGAAGATGATGACCATGGATTTGAGAAGAACAACAGTCGGCGGGAGTCTGCAACTTCTTTACGAGTTTTGGAAGAAACCAAATTCAAGGGAAAAATAAATGAGCTGCTTGACGAGTTTCTGAAATGGTAAGATACTAATCTTTGATTCGCAAGATCGTGAAATCTTGTTCTTGTATTTAGTTTATAATAATGTGTTAATCTAACCGTTCATAAGTTCATGCAAAAAGGGAAATCATACACGCATGTAAAATTTCTTTTGGCCGTATGGAGATGGATTACAATATTTTGGTTAGATTATTGTAATGTTGATAAACAGCTGAACTTCGATTTTCGACGATTAACCAGTTTGTTTACATTGCAAAATAAGCCTTGAGCAGATAGGAAAAGTAATCAGGAAATTGTCTTGTAGAGATTTCCGATTGGTCAGCTTAACACTTCGTACAGTGAACTAAAAAGCCTTGAAAAAAAAGAAAAAAGGTTTTATGATTTAATATATAGCTTAAAATTTATTGAAAGATTTATATTTCACACCTGCTTTTGTCAAGAATTAATTCCTGTGACAATAAACTCACAATAATATAAGCTCTGATTAGAAACATTATTTTTCAGAAATTGCATTAAATCTATAAATTTATGAATTTCATGATATTTTTTAAATGTTGTATAAGTCATGTCTTCCATAAAAGAGAAATTAAAAGTATATAAAATATATCTACTTTGCACTGAGTGAAATATGACATGTCGATAAATGTGTTTGCCTTTAAAATGATTATTTGCAGTTGCATAAAACCTTCAGTTGGCTAGAACTGTAGAATTAATTAACACTTTCTCTTACTCAGCATGAATTTTTGTTACAAAGTTGAACAATATGAATATGTTTTGCACGCTATACGAATGATCAAGTTTTCTGTTTTTTCTGACATTTTTCAACATTTCATGTTTAAGAAACAAATAATATGAGAAACCTTTCAAGACATTTTTTTCATGCTAAATGATCAGGACCCCATAATGAGTGTGTGTACCGGTAATGGGTTTTACTGTGTCTTCACCTGCATAATTTTCAAATTTCTCTTTGTTAAGGACGTCAGACAGTTTTTTTGTCTTTGTTTCTGATTAAGGAAGATGACAGCTGCTAACAAAGTGGACAATGTACACTGTAATGCTGTCTTTTTGTGCTGTTTTTTCTGCTGGAATATAGTAATTTTTATATGTCATTCTACTTTGTGGAGTTTACATGTATTTCAAATGCAGTCCAAGAGGTAAACCTGAAAAACACAATAATTTATTATAGATTTTTAGTGCAGAGTGTTTTTAGTAAGTAAATATACTAACAACACTTGATGGCTTTACATTTACAATTATAGATTTATTTTGGCATTTAAAAAAGTGAATTTGAACATTACAGATATTACCAAATTCGTCCTTTACTTTATATATATATCGAAACTGCTGTGCCAAGGCCAATCTATCTGCTTAGAACATCATGAGATCCGGCACGCGGCTTCAGGCAGGGACAAATGAAGGAAATTGGTTGTGGCTGTCTTCCAGAGCTGTCCTTAGATAAGATAATGAGAGTTGATCAAGATATATATTTAAAGTTACATATACCCAGGTGATGAGCTGGTGGCCGGGTGCTAAGAGCATTTGAATGATTTGATCAGATGGAAGTTTCACATGCAAAATGGTCTCAAAAATGGCCACCATTTTTAGACTTTACTCACTTGTTTTGAAATAGGTCTAAGTACAAGGAAATCTCATCATCTTTGAATGTGTCTGTCAGCTAGATAAGTTGTTAACGGGCTAGCAAGCAATTCCATTCACGAGTACAATTTCCAAAACTTGTTTACATTTCTAGTTTATGGAATTCATTTCTTTAGCGAGACAAGCAAACAATCGCACTTGTTATTAATCTTGTGACACATTACTGGATGGTTCATTTTGAACAGGGAACTACTGTAGGCAGTATGCATTGATTGCCTAACTCTTAGCACTTGATATATATGTACATCTGATTACCTGGTGTCAACACATTTTGTGAATGCATGTGTATGAAAAACATTTTCCATTAAATTAAAAATGAATAACTATGACTATTATTGACAACTTTTGAGTTAATTTTTTAAGTGTCACCATATAAGACTAAATTTAAAGAATAAACTTGACCAGATACACAGGGTTTGAAATAGCAGCCGGCTGCCGACCTTGCAGGCAATTTCTAATTTCAAAATATAACTCAACTTTAGGTTATGCTGTGAAATTGCATTTGCCAAGATTAAAATTATAATAATTTGTTTTTTTTCTCTGTATATGATCATAAAAGAAATCAGCATTTGCTTGGCCAGATTGTGATAAACAAGGGTGACACTAATGATGAACGAATGTGACGAAACATAAGAATCAGTCGCTTGGGCCTTAGCTTCTGTAGATGCGTGGAAAACGTGTCGAGTTTTTTGCGAGACTTTTACCAAACACGTTCTATTGATCGATTCACTTATAAATGCTTGCTCCCATGTATGGCCACAGAGCGAATTGTATAAAAGATTCGTCACAAAATATGTGTATTTAATTTTTATTTACTTTACATTTTTCAGTCATTGGAATGTAACTTAACTTTGCTGCTTGAGAAACAGCCGGCAAAAATTCTGACCTACAAAAAACGGCCTACAAAATTAGGCATATTTTCTGAACGTTATTTCGAACCCTGATACATATATGTATATTTCCAGATGTGTGCACAAATACATGCAAGGTTCAGTCCCTAACATCCAGCAGCCAACAAGATTAACTTGCTACTTGAGTAATTGTTTCTGCCAGCTACTTTTTGAAAGAAAATAGAAAACATTGTTGCATGTATAAAGGCTTATGTTTTTGGCTTTCACATGAGTGTCACTCACCAGTTACTTTTGACATTGTTTTTGACCCATTTTTTTTAACTGGAACAGTTACCTTTTAAGTTTTATGTTTAAAAACAATTTAATAAGAACAATTCGAGGCTGAATTTGATTAAAAGGAGTGTGTACTCTATGTGATGGTTTAGTGCACAGTGAACCTTTTCTAATAATAAATTATAAAAAGACTAATTGAACAACAAAAAATATTCATTTTTTAGAATCGAATTATCAGAAAAATTTGAATATTTATCTCCATGGGGTACTCCAACATTAAAGCGATAGGGATGTACTAAGATTTTCTTGGGTGTGAAATTTACAATTTTAGTATTTTTTTGGAGTTGACAATTAACCCGGAATTTTTTTGGGGTGCAAGATTCTGACTATAATTTGAATTGGAAAACATCATTCCCATTTTTACCCAGGGAATGTTTTGATAAGTTTTGATGCATGGTGCATATTTACATCTGTCTATCACTTTCATATCAGAGAATCTCCCTCCCCCTGGAATTCATCATCAGCCCCCCAAAAGTGGACGTTCTTAAATATGTATGATTGTATGTATGATAAACATAGAAACACTGACATCTACTTGTACAAATGCTATATACAAGGCTCAAAGTTAGCGACCATGCGACTAGATTTTTCCAGATGCGCCTAAAAAATTTAACTTGGTCGCACAAGTGCGCCTAGACACAACTGTTGAAGTGTGAGTAGAAATCATAAGTCTGTCTTTCGCTACTTCCCTCTTCTGTCCTTGATAGACAGAAGCAAATCAGCTGTGTATTCTTCTGTCCAAATTGTAACCAATAAAAATCCTTTCTTCATTCGGTCTTGTTTGTTTTCCTTCGAGCACAAGGCAAAAAATTTTGTCGGTAAACGAAACTTGCTTTGTCTGCTCCAATCCACTGACTGGAGCGAGTGAAGTCTGCACAAAAGTGGATCAAGTTTGATGTGCGAGTAGCCTTAGCGTATCGACGACAGAAGACTTGAATCGCATCAGCATGGAAGGGTCAGAAATAGAGAGCTTCGACCCAGCTCCAGCAGTGGCCAAGTGGTCAAGTAATGGACAAGCAGCAGGACGACCAAATCTTTCTTATACTGTAGGCAGTGGCCTGAAGATTTTATTTGCTTCAACAACAGTGCATATGAGGATGACTCCGAAGCTTTTTACCATTATAACTGAGTTTTGATCAGCGATTTCATTTCACTTGTAGATAAACCAAAATGAGAGAATAAACATACTTGCAATTTCTTGCTTTAATCTTCTAAACTCTGCGTGTGAGAAATGTCTGGTGCACCTAACATTTTCAGCTGTGCGTCTAAGAATTTTAGCTGTGCGCCTTAAAATTGAACACCATGTGCCTGAAAAAAGAAATGAACTTTGGGCCCTGTATATACTATGTTATGTTTAACTCAAGGTGATCTTTCTCATTAATTGAAGAGCTCAGTGCAAAAATGGCCTTAGTGACGATTTCAGATGACTTTTCTAAATACTGGGAAATTTCTAGGTTTCCTGTCTGCTACACTGTCTCCTAGGATAATCTTACATAACAAAATAATTTTCTGGTCACTTTCCCCCCTCTAAGTCCAGGAAGGGAGGGGGAAATGTTTTTACCCCCAGCAGAGATTAGAGGGTTTTCTTGCCATATTGGAATCAGGTTCTTCCATAGAAGAAAACAAAGTTATTAGGTAATGTTTGAGAGGAAAGTCAACTGGGATTACAAGAATAATGTCACTGTTGGCTACGTAATATGAGTCCAATGGCCACTGTAGCATTGCATGAAAGTGGAGAATTTCGACGTTTTGTGAAGGGTGGTTCAAAATCGTCACTTAGGCCGTTTTTGCACTGAGCACTTCAATTCGTGATGTCACTATAATCCCATGTTTACTTCTTATAGGTATGCTGCACAACCAGTGCTATCTGTCAAATTGCTGGAGAGTTTGAAATATGCCATCTTACAAGGTAACGCTTACTGTACATATGAATAAGAATTGAAAATGTGTACCATAAAATCCTACATTAAACTGGCTTATATAATTTCATAATTGGTTTTGTGTGGGCTTACGAGTATAAATGGGGGAGGGGCTTATATCAGGGGGGAGAGGTTATTTAAAAAAGTGTTTGGGAATGAGCAGATACATGTACTATTTGTAAATGTGTAATAAATTAAAACTAACGTACCATGACATGTAGAGCTGTTATCCAGAATACATTTTGTGTTTGTACACCTATACATACCTCTTATTAATTGAGTGCGAGGTCTGTACCAAAAGTTACAGACCCAAGTTTTTTCTATTCTTATGGCCCAAGCGCAAAGTGTGCGGGCCATGAGGAACAAAACGAGGGTCTGTAACTTACCATACGGATCGAGCAAATGAGGTTAATAAGATGTTTATTATATGGCTTTTCTCACCGCCGGGCAAAAACAAAACAAAAATCAGCTGCTTCACCAGTAGAGGTCCGTACCGTAAGTTACAGACCTGGAATTGACCAATCAGAGCTAGTGAATTTAGCCAGCCATATAATAAGGAGGGGCTTATAACCAGATTATTATTTTTGTTAGTAGGTACATGGGATTATAAGTATATGGGAAGGGGAAGCTTTAATGTGGGATTTTCCGCAGTGTACTTAGAACTGCTTTTCCCTCTAATTGAAACAATTTCAAATCCAGATGCAGTCAGACAATAGGCTAGTAATTATTGCAATTACAGTCTGTGGTAAATGGGGAATGAATTAGATAGACTAGTAAACATCTTGTGAAAATGACACTACATCGCCTTGTCTTCTGATGTTGAATTTGTACAGGAAATAGCATTAAAGTCAGCACAGAAATAGTAGTCATGTGGTTCCAACTGTCGATTCTTCTTGGAGTCTCCCAAAAATTCACAAGATCTCCCAGTCTTCTAAATTCTGTCAAATTCTGTTTTAAAAATTCTCCTGAGTTTTCGTAACTTTTGCAAAGTGGGGAAAAAGTTTACAAATTCACTGCATTTTTGTAACAATGGAAGTTCTTTGGTGACACCTCAATAGAGCACTCAAACATGCTCTCAAAATGCAGGAAATGCCAAATGTTTCTTCAGGAGTTGTTAAATCAGCATTTTTGAGGAGAGTATACCAAGACCTCCCTGGATGTTTGTATAATTATTGTTTCTCAGAAATCTCCTTAATTTCAGTTACAGAGATCTATAATAATTAGAACCTCTTAAATAGTGTACTCATCAGTTGAATTTTGCAGCTATTTGTAAATGGCTTTAAGTATGTTGTTGTCCATTTCTTATTTCAAATGTGTTGTTTCCCTTCAAGAACTGAAGATGTCAGAGAAACTAAAAAAATGATTATATATTATGGTAATTATGTTATCATGTTGTGCTGATATTGTTTTGTAGCAAATGCCATGCCAGTTGTGAGGAACCAAACTTTTGTGCATGTTATGGACTGGCTCAAGCACACCACAGATTGTGGCCTTAACGAGGCAGTATTTCCCCTTGCCAAGGTACATAGTTTTAATTAAAAGACTTATGATCAACTTTGAAGTCAGTAGGTAGTACTGTGATCCTTTAAACAGGCTGTCATTTTCATGGTCCACAAAATCAGTGATGCTGAGCTGAGCTTAGTTGAAGATGTGACTCAAACATCTCTAATTAAAAGTAATTGATGTTGCCTTGAGAAGGAGAGGACTGTGAGTTCGTCCCACAAAAAGTGAAAACCTGAGTAAGATCTGTTTGACTCACTGATAAAAACATCAACAAATGCAAAGGATCATGGTAGTTCATTGTAAGTCATTAAAAATGTCTAATTGTTACCATACTGTACAATTAATGTCATGTGATTCACTGCCCCTTGGCATCATTCACTTTACATCATCAACAACCAATCGTACAAGTAGTTTTGAAATTTTTCCTCTTTTAGGTCAGCTCTAATGGGAATTGCATTATTTATAACTACGGTAACCCACAACAGACCTCTCTTACAGCATGGTACATGATTGTAAATATATTCAATATACTGTATGTACATGTACAGTTATATTATTCTGGGATGCTACAAATTTCCATTTTTTATAACACTCTATAGACAGGGCCCTGTACAGCTAAAAGGGAAAAACAATGCTCTGAAATATATTTAAAGTCTTTTTATGATCAAGTTTTCTCTCTTTGTCTTTCCAAAATGTTAAAACAAGTTGATAAGCAGGGTGCGAATTAAGGTTTTTGTCTGGCCTTCAAATTTTGATTTTCGCTTTGGGAGTAAGAATGTTTCCATATAAATTCTTATTTGAAATTTGTTGGCTGCTTAATTTTTGGCCTACGAAACTGAAGTTTTGTCCTACTTTTCGTCATTTGTAGGGCCTTAATTTGCACCCTGATAAGGAAAGAAATCAAAACTTAATTTTGCAAAGAAGATGTGGAGGCAGTGAGGCTGATTGGCATAATCGCACTTTAGAACTCAGAATCCTGTGGATTTGTGCACAAATCTGGTGGTTCTTTGTTCAAGGTTTTTGTTCTGGGTCTTTGTATATAGTCACTCAGATGTCTTGGGCCAGATTGTTGAATTTTTCATAGAAAGTCAAATTCATGTTTGAAAACAGTCCAGAACAATAATTTAATTCCAATGTTTGCTTAGAAGAATTGTTTGTTTTGTCACTTTCTACAGGACCTAATTGTTCTGGGGCTGACCGACGTGTGGTCGGCAATTAGAAACACATGTGTTGCAAGATTGTCACCTGTTCTTGATCATTTGGATATAACACAAATGGAAATTCTATTTACCAGTTTAATCAAAGTAAGTTTAAACATTCAAGTGCAGTACTGTATCTTGCATTTAAACATTTTAAATCAAACCTATTTGTCTATGAAGACATTGATTGAGCTGGCATTGTCAGATATTGAGCCATAATTAGTTAGTGTACCTGTGCAATTTAGTGTTAATCTTCCTTAAGTTACTAAAGGAGGAGTCTGTATGTTAATTGTTTGGCAGATTTGTCAAGCAAAGGACAGTTCTTGGCAGGCTAAAGAAGGAGCAGTAATGGGTAAGGAATATTTACAACCTTCAGTTTAGAAGTAGCAGCTGCAGTTTAACTACTGTATACTGTAGTTTGTTGAAAGGTTGTATTACACAACTGTTTCAGTTCAGTGTGGTTGAACTCGAATTGCCTCAGCCATGTTATTCTCAAATGTATTTACTGATGATGCATGACTGTTTGTTGTTATTTCTGCTCTTGACTTTGTGAAATAGGGTGATTGGAAACTGTGAACTATTTAGGATAAAGTTCTAAATGTTTAAATATTGGTTACTGACACGACTTGTAACATTACTGCTTGCTGTTCATTTTGATTAATGTCTGTTTTAATGTCTGTCTTTTACTTGTAAATCAAAAGCTTGAGCAAAATATGTACAGGATATTTTATAGTGAAAATAGGACGGCAGGGGCTAACTAGACATATGGACAGGGGTGTCAGAAAGAGGTGTTTCAAGGAGTCTGATAAACACATTCTTTTTTTCTACCTTTTGTAGATGTACCATTGAAAGGGGGGATGGCCTACTTATCCCTACTTAAATCTCACCAGACTGTTACAAATGATATTATCTAATTAATAGTAACAATATGAAATTACTCCAATCTACGTGTTTATGATTTTTGGCTACATTGTATGATCTTTGCAGGCATGACTGCAGCAGTTAGAAAGTTCCAGTGGATTGGTCTGTCAGCAGAGGAGAAAGATGGCATAGTGTCAGAAAGCAAGAGATATGTTCTAAAGGTATAATCTCTGCTTGTCTTCAGATGTCACCAGGCTTGCAATAAATAATCAAATTGTTTGCTTCTATTCCTTTGCAGCTTTTACAATTCTAAGAAGAGTCATTCTGATAATTTGGATCTTTAACATTTTGAACCCTTTCATTGTCAAATGACCAGTTGGTAAATTCTCATTACTTGTTTCCTTATAGTTCCTCTTAATAGATTGGGTGAATTTTACATTTTTCATCTAAGAGAGTTTGTAGTGGATGATCAATTTTCATATATCTCGAAACCAATCAACCTATTTTATATCGATACTAAGAGGAGAAGATAGGTGTTAATAAACTTGTTGGACATAGACATAGACATAGACAAACTTTATTTAAACAAGGTTAAAACATCAGTATAATTTAAAGACAATGAAAATTCTAAAATACTGCTTTCTGTGTTTGCCGTGTGGGTACCTGTTGATGAATATACATTGTAAGTCATTTACGCCCTTCCTAAAGCTTCTAAGGGGTAATGGCTTACGAAATTCGGAATGGAGCCCATTCCAAAGAACAGCTCCAGAATACCCAATTGGAGTGGAAGGTTAAAGAGCTCATAATTTTTGCAGTTAAAAGTAGCAGTGAATGCTTACCCCTCTTTCCAGCTATTTGTTAGTCTTCCATTTGCTGCCTATAAGATGAAGTGCACTTCTCTTCTCTGCAGTATGGAAAAACGAAGCTGGAGTCATTACCAGGTTACATCATGGGTTCCGTTCATTCCGTGTTATACTCTCTCTTGGCTGACCCTCAGCTAAGCATCAGAGAACATGCAACCAAAGCTTTTTCTTCAATCCTTTCAAGGTGTGAGTTTCAGGTGAGCTTACTAGTGTTTGCCCTTTGGGCTGCACAATGCACCAGCTAAATTTTAGGTTCATATTTTACTGTCTGTTGCGAGTAACTCAACTTGTCAACTACTCAACAAACTTTTAAGTTAAGGATCAAGTTTGGCAAGATAAAAGCCAGGGAATAGTGTTGATATAAATGGAATTTAATTTCGGGGTGGCCTCCTGTTAGTTGAGTGGAAAGCGGGTTTTACTTGCCTGCCATATGGATATGCAAAAGCCAAAACTTATGTTGTTTTGGAGTAATTATAACCCAGCCAGGTTCCCATATTTTTCGCACAGAAACTTATTAGGATTTAGAATTTTCTACCTTAATATATGCATCCCAGGGATGCACAGAGGGAAGTGAGACAACTACAGCAGGCCATTTTGAAAACGAGAGTCTTCCCTGTGCTCCAACATCCATTGTTTTGTTTTGTTCAGTACATCAAGAATGGCTACAGAGATGCAAATGAGAAATTTGATTCCCAAACAGGAAAGATAATGCACAAAAATGGAAAGCCCTAGGAAAATACTGCGAACAAGAAACAGGCTTTGAACTGTGTAAAATAAGAGCAAGAGTTTTGGCGAGTTTTAAGCATGTTTGTTTAGGACTCTTAGCAACTGAAAAGGATCCTCAGTTGATTTAGGAAAGGATGCCTGGGTTCGTATGGGTCCTTAAAATCTACGAATTCCTTAAATTTAAGTTTCCAAAATGAAGGCCTCGAAAGTCCATAAACTTTGTAAAAAGGACCAAGTCAATGAAAATCCATAATAGTTATATCTTCCTGTTGTCTTTCCGCGAAGTTCACATGTTTTTGCTCAGTGAACAGATGTTTTTCCCTTTAAATTGAGTGCGCCATACCTTGGGTCCTTTTTTAAAAATGGCTTATTATGCCATTAAAAAGTCCTTAAGAATTGTATTGAGGTTCGTGAAAGAACCCTGTAATCACTAATGGGAACTCTGATCATATTGTATAGTATTTTCAAGGTGAACAAATAATTTATCTTAAGTTCTCTCTTTTTTTATTAGGAAGCTCTTTCCTCTTTTCAAGAAGTCATAATGAGATTGTGTCGTGGAACTCAGTTTGAAGGCTATGAAGATGGAAAGGTACAAATACATACGTTGTATAATGGGAAAAATAGTTATAATAATAAAGAAGTTCTTATTAAACACCCCATCGCAATCTTACCGTTCAGTTTGAAATGAAGAAATTTATGAAAATTAGATTTTCTATGAACTTTATATATTGCCAGGGTTTTAAGATGCAAAAAAACATTTCTGATTTTTCAAATAGCAACAGAGCTATTGCGAGTGAACTGAAAATATTCGAGTAAGTTGGAGCATTCTGAAGGAGAAGAACGCCACGCCATGCTCGTAGTTGCTCAAAAAAAAGATTTCTCAAAAGCAAAACAAAAATATTTCTTAGAATTTTATAAGCCTTTAATCGATATACAGGTTTATGGGTATTCCATTCGCGAAAACGGAGATACCAGCCAATAACTGAAAACACCACTCAACCCGAACGTTATCCTTAAGCTCAATAAGTTATGAATATAGTTACATGTTATTTTTGCATAGAGTTTGTTTTACCAGTTGGAAAATGATCATTATCCTGTCTTCCTTTCCTTAGCTTCCGCACAGAGCTGTTGTTAGACAAGATTTCAAGTTTTTAAAAGCCTACGAGGCTGAAGGACTGCTCGGTGTCTGTGTTTTCCTTATCAAGGTACAGTAAGGGACTGTTGTAAGATGGCTTGCTTCGCTTGTTTGTTTTTTTACCATTACCTTTTGCAAAATGGTACCAATACTACACACACACACTCACTGGTTGCCTTGGGTGTATCATTGTCGGACGGAAAGAATCCTTACGTGACTTGGGCAAGCTAAATGGTCACGTACATGTCGAGTGACTGAGGTGGAGCAGCTTTATTTCTGTCAAAATTGGCTGCAAATGTGAAACTATTTTACAAAAGAAGTAAAAGCACTTGAGTCTCAACCGTTATTGAAAGCACTTGGGAAGATGAAAGAACACTCCAGGAGCTTGGAGAGCACTCCGACTCGCGTTGTGGTTCCCTTTCGTTTTCTTGCATCTTCCCGCGTGCTTTCAATTATTGACGGGACAAATGCAAGTTCAAACGTATTTTCTATTTCTCAAATCATATCCGAGGATTCCCCACTGCAAATCAAACAATGAGCTAAGAACCAACACAGATTACCATTTTTAGAAGCTCAAGTTAATGTAATCAAACATTCTTGTATTGGCTTTAAGTTTTTGATAAGAATTCTCAACAAGTTCATGTCTGTATGTCAAACAAAACAGTTAATTTGGGAGTAATGACAAACCGAAAAACCGAATATATGCATGCATGATTTGCAATTTAAAGCACTGTATTCGTGACCAAAATGGCCTGACTGTGTACGTAACAGAATAATCAATTACCTCAGCAACCTTGGCATAATAGAATTCTAAGTCCAGACGTTCCATGTTAAAAGAAGCTGGAGCACATATAAAAGATCACATTCTCTCTTTTGTTCACGATGGAATGGCCATCTTTATGTGAATAGCAGAATTGAGTTCAGAAGTGGGCTGAGAGAGCGAAAGTTCCCCTTTTCATTTGCTTGTCAGAGTAAGTATTCTAATCTCCATCAGGGTTATGCACCTATCAGTGTAAAGCCCGAGAGGGG
>JAOEHT020046603.1:0-14055 GCA_025448195.2 Parazoanthus atlanticus | reverse complement strand
CCCCCTTCCTCCCCCCACCCCACCGTAATTTTTTCCAGGAGTTCCCCCTGGGGTACGCTTACATAAATCCTTCCAAACAATCATGCATAGAATCCAACCATTAAAACTACCCACCCAGTTCGTGTGGAATCTCGTGACAAAACACAGCTATGGCCGTTGTTAGACCTGTCGATAACGAGGTTGAAAACGCCGCTCCGACCGCGAGCCCGTCACCAAAATTGTGAAATCCATCACTGACAATCACCATCCACGCCACGCTTGCTATAGAGGTGTTTACGTCAATCTTCTTGTTTCCATGGTGATGGTGATGTTCTTTGTGATCATGTGGCAGCGAACTATCCGATGATTCCTTACTCGCCATCACTACAGCTCGTTCCAGGGAGATTGTTTCCGTTGCTTCCGAAGTGCTGGAACACTTGTTGGAGTTAGCATCACAGTAATTCGTCCCACAGTTCAGGTCTGCAAACTCAATGGCGTCGTTCGGATACAAAAACTTGTATTTACTCTTTGTGTCTTTGGAGACCCTAACAGCAAGCTCAGAATCGCTGAAACAGTTCTTGTTTCTAGCTGACAGGCTCTCACAACCACTGTCTGGCATTTCGGAAAAGCCCCTCTCGCAGCCGACGGTGGTACTCGATTTGGTTTTGGAGCTATTACCGAGATTGGAGAAGCCAAATGCGTTGTCATAGCAACTGTTACAGCGCTGTATTCCTGCAAGCCGCGAGCCAACCTGGTCGTGATAATGCGTGTCGCACGACTTAGCAACTTTGCATGTGTGCTGAAAATATATGACAAGAGTTAGTTGCCTTGATTGAATGAACAGTGTAAGAGCCCATGTAGGTCAGCCTAAAAAGGTTCTTACATATTTGGGGTCTAATAAAAAATCAGGCTATTTAGGTTCTTAAATATAGGTTCTTATTTCTAAAACCTGATTCACACTTGTGACATACCGTAAGACCTCGAAAAGGAGCCCATGGTCTTTGTTTTGTTGAGGACCCTTGGATGGGCTTCTTTTCAAATGGGCTTCTTTTCGAGATGAATTTTGCAAAGTCAAGACGGGGGCTTCTTTTCGAAACGAATGCTGCAAATATGAGAATTGCCATTATGAAACTATAGGACTACTGAAGACATAAAGAAGCCCACATGGAAGAAAGAAGAAGAAAGAAGAACTGAAAAAAGAAGCCTATACTATCTTGAGAAGATGGGCTTCTTTTCGAGGTGGGCTTTTTTCGAGATTACTTTTGCAAACTAAAGAGAGGGGCTTCTTTTCGACATGGGCTTCTTCTCGAGATTAAGGCTTCTTTTCGAGGTTTTACGGTATGCATAAACATAAGCATAACCATAAGAAATTTACATAACAAAGGAAAAGACAAAGGAATATCAAGTCTGCGACGAGATGAAACAAGCTCGCCAAAGTTCCATTGTCTTTGATTTGGTTATGCTTGTGCTTATCCAACTTATCTCGCAGATATAAACTAGGCTTGGGGGGAAATTGCTTACTGCCGGAAAAAAGAAAACTAATTCAACATAGGTTTGGTCCCTTGCTTCTGTGTTGTAAACGTATACTGTACCCAATATGACTACATTGTAAACAAACACAGACCCTATATAGGCTTGCTGCGATCGTGAGTCTACCATCGAAACCCTATGTGTATAATCAATAGAGGCAATTATATAGCAATTTCATTCTTATTTTTGGATTTCTAACCCTAAAAACAAGAGTTTTACAACAAACCGTTTTCTCTGCCAACACGTCACACTCTTGCTTGATCTCGTGATCGTTGTGATGGTGTCCCGTATGGTAGCCAGTGTGCGCGTGCGCGTGACTATGGCCACCACCTCTCGCCTTCATGATACTCTCAACTATAAAGAACACGTAGATTCCGGCTAACACTACACAGGATTTGAGGATGGCGTCGACATGCGAGTCATGTCCCTCTGAGTTACGATTCCGCGCGTGGCCAGAAGGCATCAAAGCCTGTTGTAAGACATTCAAACTCAAAGTACTCACATCAAAATAGTTGCTGGCGGTAAACTTACTATGGATTAGTGTTCGGCCCATAGCGTACTCTCATCCTCGTAACTATACTAGAACGGAAGATAAGTAGCCGGTGTGGCAGACTCAATAAGCCAATGGGTCAGGGAGTCATGCTTAGGAATCCTACTGATGATCAGTTGCTGTTTTAATATTTATTTTGAGAAACTATTTATGTCTTCTGTACAATTCAAATGAACAGGAGCGCGGTCGATCTGACATGAAAGGCGCGCGCCTGGGAGGAGAAAACCCTCACGCGCGTTACTAACAGTTACTAACGCACTTGAAACTATAATTCCATCACCCTTGGTGAGTCTGTCACACATATAAGTACCGGCTTGATGCGCCTCTTGCTTAGCTCGTGAAGAGTTTGTCTTAGCAATATGCGGGGTGGTTGGACCAGAAAACGTTTTTTTGTTATTAGAGGTAGGATTGTAATCGGCGAGATTTACTAATGGGATTTAGGCATTTCGTGCCAAGATATGCCTTTTGTTACGGTTTCCAGTCTGGAAAGGACGAATCAAATTTTGCTGCACCTTTAAACTTCGCAAGTTCCAGTGACTGCTCACAAGCTTCGTTGCTCGCGTACTTTTTGTACGCGCTTTAGCTTGAAATGACAACATTACCTTCTGCCTTTCCCTAAAAGAAATCTTTGGCTAAGTGCTTGCAAACATTTTCCTCTTTCGTTAAGGATAAATTTTGTCAACTTCAAAAAAAGTAAGATCTTTCAAATCTTCGCGCATGAGCCGGTGTCGCACAAATTTGAATATTGCCGACACACTTGGTTCTTAATTTGTTTTGAGTGAGCTTGACGCACTGTATCATACTAAGACTTATTAGTTAAGAAAATACAACAAACTGACATAATCTCATTTACAAAATGGAACCTCGTATATTGATAGTTAAAAACACCACGAAAGAAAAAGTTTGTTTAAACTTACATGCGGGATCAGATGCAGTAGAGCGTCACCGGCCATTGTGCCGACAGCGAGTGCGACAAGGAAGCACATCAATTTTTGATAAACGGAGCGACCAATCAGCGGAATGATGGCGATTACTAACAGGGATGAGAGGCTGATGATGGTGATTGATAACAAACCATAGCCCCATACTGTAACAGACAAGAAAAGACAACAGTTTGTGATAGACTTAGTGACCAAACAGCGAGATGATGATGGATATCAACAAGGATGACAGACTGATGGTGGTGATAAATAGCAAACCACAACCCCATTCTGTAACAAACAAAGCACAGTTTGGATTAGTCAATATGTGAAGGTGGCCATTTTGTGATTTTGTATCTGAACTAAGTACAGTAAAAACCCGTGGCGCGTATATGAACCATCATTTAACAAAGTCAACCTGAAACAGTTCTTATATAAATAGCGTCTACTTGAAAAATCAGGCTGTTTATACCTCTTATTGGCCGGGTGTGAGGTCCGTACGGAAGTTTATGGACCGAGTGCGAAGCGCGCGGGCCATGAAAAAAGGAAGGAAAAAAGCGAGGATCCATAACTTACTGTACAGACCGAGTAAATAAGACTAATATGATGTTTATTATATGGCTTTTTATTTATTTGTTATTTATGTTAAAGTGAGAATTACCGAATGAGTTGGACATTTTTATTAAACTTTAAAGAAGAGTTTTTACGAATTTCAAATAGTCGGCAATGCTGAGTTTTGATTCGGCGACCGGGCTTTGGCAAGATTAATACACTTTACTATAAACTTAACAAAATCAGTCCGGACAAGTTTGGGTTGTTGGTTAATCCAAAATAACGTTAAAACAGTTTTTTAATGGCTAATAAAATTAACTGACCCATTTATTTTTGAAAACGTACTTATTCCTGTTGGCAGGTTTACTTTCAAAAAGCGCGCGAAAATCTGTTGTAATGAAGTGGTTTTTGGACTACACAAAGGCTTTATCAGTTTCTTTTCTTTTCGAATAAATGTACGTTGTCTCCCTGATTTAGATCTTTGGTAATTTGTGACAGTAAAGAAGAGTTTGTTTGCTCAGTAATATTATCGAAGGCAAAGCATTTCAACAAACGAGTGATTCGTGCAAGCATTACACGATTGTCGGGAGACTCCGGGCTCAAATGTGTCTATTCACTTCAGTCATTTGTTGAGTATTTTTATTCACCGTTTTAATTCACCAATGATGCACATAAAATAGGAAAACAATCATCTTGATCAACGGATCGATGTTGCTGCCAATGAACAATTTTCGCCAATTTCGGCTCTCTTTTGAAGGAAATAAAGAGCATTGACTGATTAAAAATACATGTATTGAAGTTTACAAACAGACATGAATCTCGGTCTGCAAAGTTGAATTATATCTTCTCTTCAATTGAATTCGTTTAGTACTTTATTCAGAACTTTCCACTTGGAATATTACTAGTAGTTTCAACTTCTGTTTTAAACTATTAAATATTAAATGTATTAAAGAACTGCCAACTGCCAGTTGCCGGGAATTAAATTATAATTGTATAAACAAGGTACGTTGTAGTCATTATTGTTGTAGAAATAGTTTGTCCAGTTAAAAGTTTTCGAAAACTAATAGTTTAAACTTCAAAGCCCTGTTTTTCGTTTTAAAACAAAGCGAAACGAAACGAAACGAAACGAAACAAAACAAAATTGCCAAATTTCAGCATGCAGGTTCCTAATCCACTTGGCTTTTACTGTATAATACGATTAGTACAATTAGAAGATGAAACACATATATAGTCACGATAAGAATAAGAATAAGAATAAAAACAAGAACAAGAACAAGAACAAGAACTAGAACAAGGACAAGGAAAAGGACAAGACCTAGAACAAGGACAAGGACAAGAACAAGAACAAGGACAAGAACAAGGACAAGAACAAGGACAAGGAAAAGGACAAGACCTAGAACAAGGACAAGGACAAGGACAAGAACAAGGACAAGAACAAGGACAAGGACAAGGACAAGGACAAGAACAAGGACAAGGACAAGAACAAGGACAAGGACAAGGACAAGAACAAGGACAAGGACAAAAACAAGAACAAGGACAAGAACGAGGACAAGAACAAGAACAAGGACAAGAACAAGAACAAGGACAAGGACAAAAACAAGAACAAGGACAAGGACAAGGTCAAGAACAAGGACAAGAACAAGGACAAGGACAAGAACAAGAACAAGAACAAGGACAAGGACAAGCACAAGAACAAGAACAAGGACAAAGACAAGGACAAGAACAAGAACGAGAACAAGAACAAGGACAAGGACAAAAACAAGAACGAGAACAAGAACAAGGACAAGAACAAGGACAAGGACAAGGACAAGGACAAGAACAAGGACAAGGACAAGGACAAGGACAAAGACAAGGACAAGGACAAAAACAAGAACGAGAACAAGAACAAGGACAAGAACAAGGACAAGAACAAGGACAAGGACAAGGACAAAGACAAGGACAAGGACAAGAACAAGAACGAGAACAAGAACAAGGACTAGGACAAAAACAAGAACGAGAACAAGAACAAGGACAAGGACAAGGACAAGAACAAGGACAAGGACAAGGACAAGAACAAGGACAAGGACAAAGACGAGGACAAGGACAAAAACAAGAACGAGAACAAGAACAAGGACAATGACAAGAACAAGGACAAGAACAAGAACAAGGACAAGGACAAGGACAAGGACAAGGACAAGGACAAGAACAAGAACAAGGACAAGAACAAGGACAAGGACAAGAACAAGGACAAGGACAAGGACAAGGACAAGGACAAGAACAAGAACAAGGACAAGGACAAGAACAAGAACAAGGACAAGGACAAGAACAAGGACAAGGACAAGGACAAGAACAAGAACAAGAACAAGGACAAGAACAAGGACAAGGACAAGGACAAGGACAAGGACAAGAACAAGGACAAGGACAAGAACAAGAAGAAGAAGGACAAGGACAAGAACAAGAACAAGGACAAGAACAAGGACAAGGACAAAGACAAGGACAAGGACAAGGACAAGAACAAGAACAAGAACAAGAATAAGTATAAGAACTAGAACAAGAACAAGAACAAAAACAAGAACAAAGACAAGAAGAACAAGAACAAGAACAAGAACAAGAAGAAGAAGAAGAATACGAATGCGATGAACATGAAGTATAAGAATTAGAATGAGAATAAGAATAAAAATAAGAATAAGAATAATTAAAAAACTGATAACAATGAAATTAAAAATAATAATGTTAAACATTTTGTTTATCCTGGTAACACCAATCACTTAACTAAAAATAGAAACCCGCTGCTCTTACCTGATAACATGTTTCTTAACAGTAATACAACCCAGAAAAATAATTGTCGCATATTTTATGACTACAAAGGTTTACCAACAATCCTTACAATTACGGCATGTATTTTGCGCGATAAAAAAGTCTTTTAGTGCACCTCTGTCTACTATTTAAATAATTATATATTAATTAACTGTTACAACAATCAACACCATTGACAGTAAGACTAGATTGTGTTATTAATAGATTTTGCTGAAATTCATCTACAGGTGCACTTGTTCGCCTTCGCAAGTAATCATGCCTACTCTTCCAATATTTATGTATGTGTTAGTTAGACATAAAAATCTGTAATTTATAAATTTTTCATGCACACACTAACTTACGATGTGCGCAGCCGTATAACTCCATCCTTAGACAAGGGTTCCCATTGGCTGATTCTGGGTATATCCGGATGTACTGTGCGGACAAGTAAATGTTAAACCAGTTGACCAGGACGTTGTTCCTGTCGGTGTTACCTGGAAACAACTGCAACACAAATTGCGCATTTGGCACTTAGTACATCAGATTATGTTACGAAACACCTTTGCTTATTCTCAATATTTTAAAAAAAACCTTTGTGTAATACGAGTCTTTTCCTTGCTTATTCTCAAATACAAACTCGCACCGAATAGATTCGTAAGTGCACTAACAAAATGCAACGAATGAACATACATCTGCATGCCCGCAGGGAACTACAGTAGTAGTGTAAGCTTGAACCAAACTGTTGTTCTGTGTTTCTTAAAAACTGGGTGAGGAATATCTCAAGTTCAACTCAAACTCTGAAACCACAAATTTCAAACAGGATAGCCAGACTTTATTTACTATACCGTTCTATTTTGTTGACCCTCCTTGTAATCATACCACGTGGTTCCATCCCAACTGTAGTTCACAGAATACTGTGTCACCCAATTATTGGCGCTTGGATCTCCCTGGGTAGCCAGGCCTGATATGGTAACACTCTGCCCCAGGTCCACCTGCAGGTAGTCAGTCGACACGGCTGTTCCACACCAGGCTGATCCACTGTTGTACAGTCGACCATCAGTGGCAGTACCAGCACTAGCCGTAATCTGAGAGTTTAGTATCATGGTGCTTTTCTCCATTCCGAGGAACGACCTACAAACTGCAGTGCAGAAATTAATGAAAGACTACTTTGAAGTCGGGGCTATCTTGAACAGTTTTAGATGTCTGGGACTTCAGGCTTGGCAACAGGAGAGAGGTTTAATAAAACCTGAAGTCAAATCAAGGCAGTAAGTATTGCAGCGAAGCAAAACATAGTATACAGCTGCAGCCCATATAATAAAGGTGAAGTAATTTGCGTACCAGGAGTACCTAGAGCAAGCCGTTAGCAAGACAATGTAAATGCGAGCCAAGGTGAAGCAAGCCAAAATAACTTTACACACATGTTCTGCGCGCGTTACTTACTTCAGTCTAGCTAGCGTGACCATAGTCATGATAGTGACGTTTGCGCAGCTGTTTTGTTAGTGAGAACAGTCACTGTAAGTTTGTTTGTGTTGTTAACAAGAATTTTTACCAACTAACATTGCGTTTGGTAATGTAAACAAGGCTTTGGGCTAATTTTGGAATAACATATTTTAAGCTTTTGGAAACGCAACTTTCTGTCTTGTCATAGAAAACAAATTAATTTTTGTGGGGGATTTTGTTAACCCTACATGTATCTGGCCTTGGGTTTTTTCGAGCTCTCTCAGCCTGGGGGGAGTGGGGAAGGGGGGTGGGGTAGGGAGATCCCCACCTATTTTTTTATCATTGATCCATGACAAATAAAATTTTCCACAAACCTTAATTGCTGTATGTTCTACTTATATATGTGGTGTAATATTGACTTATTGACGTCATATTATTTTAATTTTTGAATAAATATAGTCTTTCATATCCGTCGGCACAAATTTCAGAGTAAACCATGAAAGAAAACTTTATTTAACTCATCGAGTAAAAATATTATCTGTACATGTTCAAATTGTATTTTGCGTCGTAATGGTGACGTCATAAACCTGTTTTGTTCTTCGAAGTTACATTCATGTAAAATGCACCACATTTTCGCTAAAAACACATGTACTTCATGTCATACAAGGGTACATATAATTTACATTTTACTAAATGACGTTATTAGCCACGTGATACAGACAAATGTTAAGTGAACTGACTCACGGTTGCCATGGAAACTCGGTGTAAATTTAGTTCTGTAACTTATTTGATTAAATTAGCTTAGACGATTTTCAGAAACATCTATTTATCAGCAACACAAAAGAACAGGCTAAGATCATTCCTTGAATGACCGCAAAAGCTAATTTTTTAAATGTTAAGGTGGCTGTTACCCTAAGAGCAACAAAACCCTTCTTTCCACCTCAATCAAATTATTTCAAAAAACACAAAGTTGCCATAACGCATAACATTACATATCATGTTACATCTCAGTATCGAGTATTGTAAACAAAGCAAGAACACTCTTGCTGTGATTGGTAACTTTGAAGACACGCCCCAACGTTCACAGAATTCCTAAAAATGGGGAAATTTTGAAAATGTAAATGTCACCTGTGATTTCATAATTACCATGACAACAGCACACATCGAATGGCAACAAAAATCATATCAAATGATTCGCCATGAAGTTTTAGGAAAGTCGTGAAGTTTGATGCTCGTATTGAACACCATTCAAAATTTATGCCAAAAAAAACACATGGGTGAAAGAATTCCCCCACCTCCACCCCCAGGCCAAATAACCTGATCAACAGCTAAAATGTTTTTTTTAACAATGTAAACGTTTGTTTATATTTAACACCTTGTACTTACCTTGTGTAATACCATACACCTCCACTCGAAAGGCCGGCCAAGAGCTGTATGACGTAGGTCTAAGTTCTATTACTTTGCCCAGTAGTGTCAATTGATGTAGCTGGTTTTTAACTATGGATGTGCTGTCGGTGTTCCCACTAAACTCCTACAAGGAACAGCAAGGGATTAGACGCCATTCAAATCCGAGGTTCTTAAAACATTTGTAGTTTCCATACATGCTAAATATTTTAAACTTTTTATCGCATTAACACAGCAAGCTGCTAACAGTGTTCAAAAGTCATTTGACGGAGAAAGTTATTTTTTATCATGAATTCTGAATTTAACAAAGTTTTAAAAAAAATGCAATTATCTGAAATCGGTGCTTTTTATACAAGAAATTAGTCATATATAAATGTAAGATGAATGTTCAAAATGAATCATAAATTGTTCTCTTCAGTCTTGCAGCGATCAAAGTATTCTGGGAGAACGAAGATGCCCAGAACCTTTGAAATATTCCACTTCCAGTACCTTTCACATTTTATCCCGGGCTTATACATCCTTCAGTTTTACGATACCTTCGATCGACATCTTGGCATTAGTGGTTGCTTGAAACCGTTTTGATCAAACTGTTGCCAGTAGCACTCTAGATTTTCAGATTATCGAATCGATGTTACTTTTTTTGTGCTTTAAAAGGAAATCCTGACAGTAAAAAATAACGTTCAGTTTTTTCGAAAAATTTCAATGGAGAGAAAATAACTGAGTAGCAAGTACAATTGGCTTCAAGTAAACATTACATGCATTTAGGAGTTACGCATTCGAACATCACAGGGCTCGACAATAACGCTGGCCCGGTGGCACTTTTTGACCCTTCCGGACAAGTGTGGGCCAACAAGTTTAATTTTGAAAAATGGTGGTCCGATGGGCCACTAAGTTATTTTGAAGGACTTTGTGTTGGCTAAAAACACTGTCAAGATTTGGGTGAATAAGGACTAGAAAGAAGTAAAAAGCTAGTCAAAGCACGACCGATCTTATTCCAAACAGAGTGTTTCCAAGCAGTCATGAGCAATGCATTGAAGTGGCCCTTCTCGATTTTTGACCGGCCAGTACTCGTTGAAGCCGAACCAGTAGCTCTTGACGCTCTCTGTACCGAAGACCCGAAAGGCCAGTGACTTCAAGTGCTTATTGTCGAGCTCTGCATTAGTATGTATTTAAGCTTTGTCTTGGTGATAGCAATGTAAGCTTACAACAAACCTCTTCAACAAGACGTTATATACTTATAACTCGTAACATCTTAGCAGTTATTTTGTTCAGCGACTTTCAACTCACACATATCTTGGTGCCATTCTTGTTTTGCGACTATGCAACCGTTCGCTGCCGGTTTTACATTTTCGTTTAAGGCCAAAAATGTTACAAATGCCCAATAACTTTACCGCTTGAACTAGAAAACCCAATCTAAAATCGCAGTCACAAAAAGAAAAAGTTGCAAGTAAGCTCAACTGTGCGACTACAAAAACCGTTGAGCACACATAATTGTTGGTAGAATGTCTGGCTAAGCTAATCGGCAAGACACAAACCACGCCAGGCTGCACGTTCCACATGTATACAGTGTGACCTTTGTATTATTCGCTGAGGTACACTGATATATGTGATAATATTTTCGTTTTTTGCAGGCGCACTTCAACAACATCTTACAACACAACATGACTTTCAGAGATCTTTACAGCTTGCCTTTTCTGTCCCTCCCTCCTTGTAATATTGCCAGACCTTGTTGTCATTCGACAGTTTCAGTTTGTACCTCGTGGTAAATTCATTGTATAGAATATGGCCCTGTGTCGCTACAGCACATATAAAGTAATTGTTACCAAGATCGATTCGTAACCAAGGATTTAGCGACAGATCATTTGACAATGGTGCCCAGCCTCTCGGACCACCCAGCCTGGCAGACCAGGGTCTGTATCTGTTGCTTTAGGAAGACGACGCAGTAAACCTATGGTAAGGAACTGTAGCACTGTCGGCAACACCGACGGCCGAGGAGGAGCAGTCTGAAACATGAAACGAGCATGAAAATATGTCGTCATTATTTGCTTATTTACTACCTAACTTATTCACTGTGTAGTCGATTTACTTAGTGAACGCCATATATATCTTCCTACCTGGATTAGCAACCGCTATTTGGCAGAATTAGAATTAGAACGCTAGTCAAAATTTTGCATGATAAAGCATTTCATCGGTTACGCCGGAGCGAAAGCTCAGTGCACACTGGAATAGAGACAACCTCTCCCTGATTTTATATGCTGAGCGAGTTTTCATGTTATTTCATACAAGCTGCTACTTTCAGCCTAGTTTTCCAATGAGCTTTCTTAGATAAAGTATTTTGAGGAAGAAGTTCGTATCAGCACTCACGGCTGTAACCCGTTTGAGTCAATAAGTACAGTTCTGAGTACCGAGTATTGGGAAGTATTGCACAATCATACCCTGATATACCGTGATATTACCCCTTTTAAAATGATTCTAACTGAACTTTAGTAATTGAATTTCAAAATCTGCAACCCATCAGTAAAAGAACAAGCATTTTGCTTGATAAGCAATTAAAACCAAAGAGGGACAAAAACTGGGCTAAAAGCTCTATTTTGGATATAGTATTAGGTATAAATTGGTAGAAACTGAAAATTTATCCTGACGCTGATCTTGATCTTAGAAAAATGTGGTAACTACTTCAAATTAAAAAATAAAAACCGCACGCATGGTTATTGGTGAATTAACAACAAAAACAACAAACTATTACTTTCAATAACAGTAGAACACTTTTCTACCTTTCAACCTAGAAATCCAGTAACTGTATGTTACCGATTTCACCGAGACAAACTTGCTGAAAAGCCTCGTGCGGAATTACCGTTACGAATACCTGTTTTACTTGCTCCTAAGAGTTCGAGTCTCAAACAGACCCCGCCGTGATGTGTCTTGGGACGAACACGAATATAGCGACCTTGAACCCCCTCGTATAGGAAACGTTTCACTGCGGTGGTGCTGTCATAATTCCCTTGGAAAGTCTTGCACGATGTAGAAAAGGAGAAAACTGTCATTTGATTGTAACATTTAACTCAAATAAAACCGAATCACAAAGTAGACTTAGTGGGATTTTTTGCCTTCCTTCAGTTTATTAACTATATATATATAATATCACTGACCAATAGGGGAGTTCTTTTCCGGCGAGATTGTTTGTTTGATTGATTGCACAGACTATTTGCGCATGCCGTTTTACCATCAACAGAAAGTACAATGTGTTGCTAAATTCTCCCTCAACTCCTCTACACCAGTTATATAATCCTCTATAACAATGGAGACAAAATTCATCTTCAGTTAGATTTGTGATGTATCACAAATTTACTAGTACTGATTCTTGTGCTGAGACTGTAAGGAGAATAAAGACACTAATAGAGTGACTCTGGCTTATATGGGTAAATGGGTCTTACTTCGAAGGCAGTTCAATTTTGTTAATAAGTGTTCATTTTTGTTTTTAAAAAAGACATTGCGTGTTTATTTAAATTAAGCCTTTGAACCAGCTGCAACATATTTAAAATGTATGCCTTGTCTAGTTTCGGTACTTCGGCACTTTATGGGGAAAGTTTTTTTCTTTTCGGTCGAAGACGACGGTCCGAACGAGAATGTTCGTTCATGACTATACATGTCTTTCTTACCACAACTTGGCCATTTTCCTGATACGATGTCCAAGTATTTTTGTCTTCGGACAACTCTATTTGATATGTCTTGACCCACTGATCTGCTCGAGAGTTCCCCTGAGTAGCGACAGCACAAATGATATAAACTGACCCCAGACCAACCTCTAAGTACGGAGTAGAGTCACTTGACGAAGCGCACCATGACGGTCCCCCTGTGTAGTTCAGCCGGCCATTACTGGCTGGTGTGCTGGCATTGTGTATTGAGCTGCTTGACAACTTGCTACTGATGATTGCGCTGTTGTTCGACACACCCACAGCACTGTCCTCACATCCACCTTGAGCGCAGATTATGTTCAAATGTGATCAGTTTAGTTAGCATGATCCTTCTGTTTCGCACACAAACAGACACATACATGTACACACACAACATACACATAGTCATGTAATGTTTTCTAGATCGTTTGTTCCTTTGATATCACGGCCAACTGGAATAACAACCAACACCGCTACACTAATTGATATATTTTTACAAACGATCCAAACAATTGTTCCACTAGTGGTTTATTATTTACTGACATTCCCGATCATTTACCAATCTTCTGTATCTGTTCTGGTTCCAAACACGAGAGTAGGTGCAAGTGGGTAACTTTTCGTGATAATAGAGCTAATAACTATTCAAAGTTTAAATCCGAGCTCAGCAAAGCAGATTGGAATGATGTTCATGCCGATCGCGACGCAAATAGGGCGTACGAAGCCTTCATAAGTAAATTTACTTCTATTTGTAACAATAACTTTCCTTTTAAAAAAAAGTGAAAGCTAGGAAGGGCTCTCCTAATAAGCCGTGGTTAACTAAAGGTATCTTGAAGTCTTCAAAGAAGAAAAATACTCTTTACAAACGTTATTTGAATAAGCCAACACCTGAGAACGAAAAGTGTTACAAACGTTATAGGAATATTCTAACACGTTCCTTAAGACTAGCTAAACGTAACCATTTTGAAAAAAAGATAGAGGCGTGTAAATCTGACATAAAATCGACTTGGAGAGTACTTAACGAAGTTCTTAACAGGAAAAAACATAAGACAAACATCACAACATCTTTTTCTGCTGGTGACAGAAAAATATCAGATCCGAAAGAGATTGTAAATCATTTTTGCGAGTATTTCACAAATATCGGCCCTAATTTAGCTAGCAAAATACAACCATCAACAAATTCGTACTGTTCTTATATGTCAGGAAACTTTTGTAATTCTGTCTTCTTAGAACC